>PVJO010013608.1:0-41688 GCA_004026905.1 Hystrix cristata
ACCAACATGTTTTCACCTCCCCTCCGTGAAGGAAAGGATGGTCTGTTCAGACTTAGTGGTTCACAGGGCTGGAGCACAAGTCTTCATCAACCACCTCCTGCTTTCAACCTCCTGCCTTCATCAGCAGTGCTGTAGCTGCGTCCTCTAGGGGGCAGCAAGGAGCCACGTGTGCATTCTCGGGGCTGACCCTTGAGACTTTCCCAGGCTTTCCTAAGAAAACAAAATACTCAGAGGCGGCCAGAAAGGAAGCAGATACTACACATGCTTTTCTCACTAGGTTGAAATGTGATCTAGAATCCTCTATGAGACAACATGCCGGTAGGGACTCAGGCTCCGGATTCAAGTCAAATCCAGAGTCAAACAAGTGTTTGAAGATTGCCTCTCTTCCCTGTGACCCTAACAGGCTATTCAAGTTTACCAAGCCT
The DNA here is from genome assembly GCA_004026905.1 of Hystrix cristata. Taxonomy (NCBI): domain Eukaryota; kingdom Metazoa; phylum Chordata; class Mammalia; order Rodentia; family Hystricidae; genus Hystrix; species Hystrix cristata. The sequence goes on from PVJO010013608.1 coordinate 426, forward strand.
CAGTGCCTTGTTCTATATAACGGGAATAATACCAGTTTAACAGGATTGTTGTGAGCCTTCTATTGCGAATAGTAAAAAGTTAGCTGCTATTATCACTTCAACTAATCCTGCTGCTCTCTAAAGACATATATGATCATTAAGTCCTCTGCGAAAGTAGATCCTACCAAAAAAAGAGAAAGTAGGTCCTACTTTCTTTCATGGGTAGTTCAAGCTTCCTAAACAGGCATTCAGCCCACTCTCCTGGTCTGTCTCATAGGATTTCACATGCTGGGAACCAGTCATATAAAGAGCAGAGGCCACAGTGGACAGAAGCTTCCTTCATATTCTGCTATCAATCGGGAATGTCCCCTGAAACATTCAGATGTTCAGAGTCTTGGAAGGTGATTGGATCCTGCGGAGGCTCTACTCATCAGTGATAATCATCAGTGATAAATTCACTGATAAGCCCACCGTGGATTACGCTGCTAGGAGGCGGGGCCTGGCGGGAAGGGGCAGCGCGCCCTGGGGGCGTGACCGGAAGGGTGCACCTCCCCCTTCTCCTGTGCTTCCCGTTCGCCATGGTGTCTGGCTCCCCTACGCCAGGTCTCTCTGCCGTGCAGTTTCTTCCTTGGAGCTGGCCAATGGTAGACTGAGACCTTGAGCCAAAATAAACCTCTCTTCCCTTAAATTGTGGATGGCAGGTATTTTGTCCCAGCGAGGAGGAGAGCAACTGAGACGCTTCGTGAAAGCAAACCCTCTTCCTCCAGGGGGCCCCAGCGGCAGGAGCCTCTTCGCGTTAGCTCTTTGGTTCCGTTTTGTCCCCCGGATTTTCCTTCCCCTGGAGAGCCCGCTCATCGCTCTGGCCTGGCTGCAGTGGGGACTTCCGCTCCCTGGGGCACCGCACTGCCAGGCCTGCGATGGCCCTGGGCGAGGGAGCACGAAACTTTCTCTGCCCCAGTCACGAGTCGCGGGGGTCACCTTCTTTTTAGCTTTGCCCGGAATAGCTAACCGGAAGTCAGAAGCACAACGGTGATGGCGGCAGCTACAATTTGTCCGGCCCTTGGTATGCGTTCTCTCTTTCCATCGTGACTGCAGCCCCGCCATCATTTTACCGAAAGGAGACAGAAGTGCTGGCGGGTAGAAAGCTTGCTCAAGGCCTCAGGGGTGATCGGTGAAGGAGTTTAGGGCTGACTTCCGGCTGAATTCCAAATCACGCTCCTCTAAAGGAAGTTGAATGAACACAGACCGTGGCCTCCGTGCCTTCCGCTGCTGCCGTCCTCGTCCTGGGGAGTAGCGTTAAGACCAAGGCCTCTGGCAGTGCCTGTTTCATCCAGAAGCTTGAATACACCCAAGCTCTCGGCGTCAAGAGGTCAGTGGCCCCAGGGATGTCATCACTCAGGGAGGGAGCCGCACCCACAGCCACATTTTTCATGTCTCCTACTTGCCTTCAGCCCTCCTCTCCCACGCCAGGCTCCCCCCGCTGTGGAGGCTTAGGGAGAACCTCTGTTCCCTGGGGTTAGCCCTTGCAGAGGCCCTCGAGCATGGAGAAGGGGTGCGTAGCTCCTCTGAGGTGCACTTAGCTTCCAAATGTCTGCCACAGGCGGAAAGAGAGACCCCTTTGAGATCCTCTCAGACAGCCTCCGCTCTAAGCACAGAGCTCCTCCCTCGGGTCTCTTCAGGGCTTTCTTTCTTTCTTGCTGTGAAAGCAGCACACCACAGGGCTTGTAAAGACTAGATCCTTGCCCTGGGGACAAAGAATCTGTCGCAAAGGAAATTGCAGCATTGAGGTTTCTTGCTTCTTCCTCCAACTGCCACCAAACCTCAAACCAATAGCCAAAGGATGCTTGGAGGGAGCTGGGTAGCAGCAGGGTGGAGCCTAGAAATAAGATCAGACTGCCAGATGACAGAGGATGAGAGGGACAGAAGGCTTGTGCGGAAGAGCAGGAATGCTTGAAGCTCAGGACAGCATGTTGTTGCAGGGCGCCTGGCTGCTGGGGCAGGTGAGGAGAGATGGGGAGTGTGTGAGGTGGGAAGTGAGGAAAGGGCTCTTGCATCCCAAAAGGAAAGTAAATAAAGAGCCAGGCATGGTGGTGCATACCTATAATCTCAGCACCCAGGAGGCTGAGACAGGAGAACTGCCGTGAATACAGCCCAGGCTACACAGTGATTTCAAGGCCAGCCTAAACTGCATATTGAGAGCCTATCTAAAAAACACAAAAAAACCAAAAACAAGCAAATGTAGCAGAATCAACAGGATTACAATATTTATTATCCATATCCTCACCCTGGGGATCTTTGTCACACGCAGGTCTGGGTGGTAGGTTGGGGGAGGCAGTGGAGGCCACTGCTGGTCTGGGACTTGTCCATATACAGCAATCTGTGGAGAGGGCAGTGTGGAAGGAGAGGAGGAAGCTGAAGCAGTTCAGGAAATATGTTTAAAAATTTAGCGGAAGGAGCTGCATATTCTAATTCCACTTATATAACATTCTAGATAAGGCAGAATCACTCAGTTGGAAATCAGGTCTGTGGTTGCAGAGACAAGAGGTTGAAGGGGAAGATTAACTGCACAAGGGGTATGAGGGCCCTTTGGCGTGATAGTTACATGACTGTAGAAACTCATCAAAATGCATCAAAATGTACACTTGAAAATGTGGATTTTATTGTGCGTAAATTATGGCCCATAAACCTAATTTAAAAGTAAAGTTGCAGAGGTTGGGGATTTAGCTCAGTGGTAAAGCGCTTGCCCAGCAAGGGCAAGGCCCTGAGTTCGATCCCCAGCAGCTCCCCCGCCAAAAAAAAAAAGTAAAGTCAAAGTCTCAAAAGTAAAGTAACACACAACAACTCAGCTGTTTATGAAAAGAGAGAAAGTTGAGTGCAGTGGGGCCTGCCTATAATCCTAGCACTCTGGGAGGCTGAAGCAGAAGGATTGCAAGTTGGAGCCCAGGCTAGGTGATTTAGCAATTTAATGAGATCCTGTCTCAAAATAAAAATATAAAAAGGGCTAGGGATGGAAGGAGAGACCCGTTAGTCTCCAGAGTGAAAGTAAACTTCTCATATTTGCATTCCCACTAATGTTAAGTGAAAGTTTAAACTTGACAATTAGAAAAAGCCAGTCTCTTCTGCTCTAAATTAGTTTAAATGAATTCAGTCTGTTTTGGACAAATACTCAGTCCCATCCTCACCTGGACGGTTACCACCTCCCCACGCATGTCCCCTCCCCATCTGAGGCAGGAGACTAAGGCATGGCAGACTGGCTGAGACAAAGGTGTGACCTGTTAATTACAAAATCCCAGGACACGTCCGCAGAGCAGTTCCTGAAGCCCTGTGCGTGGACGTCCATGAGAACTGCAGCAGGTTTCCGATGGGATGGCTTAGACTTGACCCAGCCTGTGGCCTGGGAGGTACAAAAGGACGTGGAGGCTGCTGTCTCTGCGCAGTAGTCCCCACACATACCGTAGAGTGTACCTTTTTTCCTACTTTTACTTGGCCCAAATTCGCTCTACAGAGCATGTTTCTCTTCCTTCCTTTAATAAATGTAAAACCTCGCTACTGTTTACACTTGTCTTGACCAATTCTTTGCTCAGGATGGAAAGAATTTAGAAACCACATCTAGAAGGAGATTCCAGCAGCCCAAAGCTCAGTCCACAACCACCTGTGCGTTGCTGGGGGCTCACAGGAACTTCTGGGTCTCTCCTGGGCACTCAAGTCAGGGGAACCCCCAGATCCCCCTCCCAGACTGCCTCCCTCTGTGCGGGAGGGTGGGGCCCTCCTCCAAGGGCTGCCCCCGGGAGTAGTGGGCTCATGTGGCTCTTGTCGCTGGCATGCTGTCAGCACTGTGGCATTTTCCGCTGTTCGCACCACCACCGGGGTCTGCTCTCTTCTGCGTGCCAGGCACTGCCTTTGCTCACACGGTCCGTCCTTGTCCTTCCCCAGGACCCTGACCCTGGAGGACACATTCCTGATAAGGAACCACCTTCCGGTGGACGGAGGAGCAGTGAGGGCCTCTGGTCCTGCTGGGCTTTCAGGAGTTAGTGGTCATTCCCAAGGGGAGGCTGAAGCTGGCCTCATAAGGGACCTCCTGTAAAGCAATACACATCTCCCAATCTAGTGGAGCCCTCATCACTCAGATATGCAACACAAGCTTCCCTCCCTTTTCCCCCAAGCCTCGTCCTCCTTTCTATTTCCCATCCACCCAGGCACCCAGCTCAGAAGATGAGACCCTTCCTCTGCCCTTGTCTTATCTTACCTTCCATATCTCACCTGTCAGGTCCCTTCTTCCTGCTTACACCAGACCAAGTCCTGTCCCTGCCTCCCCTCCCAAAACCCCAGTAACAGTGGTGCGTGCCTGCAATCTCAGCACTCAGGGAGGCTGAGATAGGATGATCCCAAGTTTGAGTCGAACCGGGCAATTTAGCAATTTACTGAGACTCTGAAAAGACTGGGGTGTTGCTCAGTGTGAAGGTCCTGAGTTCAATCCTCACTGCCACCAAAAAAACAAATTTCTCTGGGTCCCTTTGCCAGTGTGATGGAGCCCCTGCCTGCCTCTGAAGCCCAATCTCCTTGCCCGTTGGGCATAATTTCTGCTCCAGCCCCAGGCAGGGCCTGGCTGCACTGGGCGGGTCCTAGTCTCAGAGTCCCTGGATATGCTGCTTGGTCCCAGTGTTCCTCCTCAACGTCTTGTCATTCAGCTTGGAGAGTTCCTTCTGCTTGAAGTCTTTCTGAAGCCTCTAGCGTAGATCTTTTGCAAAGGAGAAAGAGAAGTAAAAAGAATGAGGAGGTGTTATGTACATGTACCAACTCCCCATGGTGAATGTAATCATGCACTGCAAATGTGCTAATAAAAACACAAAACTCCAGGCTGTCAGGCGATCCTCCTTCCTCAGCTTCCCAAAGTGCTAGGATTATAGGAATGTACCACCATGCCCAGGTTCATGAACAGTTTTTTGAGGTTGGGGTGCTGGGGATCGAACTCAGGGCCTTGTGCTTGCTAGGCAAGCACTCTACCACTCAGCTAAATACCCAACCCCTAAAAAATTTTTTTAAATAAAAAATTTTATTGTAGAAAAAGAAGAACTCTGTGCTTTGAGTTAGCATGGTACCAACTTGTTGCATGAGGGTGCTTGCAACACAGAATAGCATCACAGTGCCAGGCTGTGAACCTGGAGCCAGCAATGGGCAGTATGACCTCAGTTGCCCCAGTAGGTAGAACACAGCTTGCCTCCAGCCAGCCCAAGGCTAAATATTGACGAGCAAGGGAACTTGGTGGTGACTGGGTTCAATGTTTGTCTTTTTCCAGTGAGTCTGAGAAAAGCAGCTGGTGACAATAGCTAAACGTGGAGTCCTGACTGCTTTGCAGGCTCACAAGACACATGGCAGGATCCAGGTAGGTCAGAGGAGCCAGGTAGGCTGCCAGGTGTGAGCAGGGGCTAGTGAGAAGTCACTAGAGGTGGAAACTTAAGTCAGGGCCTGGTATAACATAGGCTTGAGCTGGAAAATGGGTCAACTCCACAACAAGCATTTTGTAAAACCCTGGTCCCTCTCCCCCGTGCAGGTGGAAGGATATTACAGTGTCAGCATGTGCAGCCGACACCTGAGTTATAAGAAGAACGCTGTGGAATAAATTTAAATAGGGGCCTCATTTATTCTCTCCTGATTTGCATGAGGCTCAGGCAGTGCATCCAGCCTGACTCCACTCCCCATGATCTCAGGGATATTGTATTTTGTGATGGGAAAAGCAGCCATGCTGACAAAGGCCTCCTCTCGTTTCCTCCTGGAGATTCAGAGCGGAGGGGTAGGAAGAACGTGTGGCAGCGTGGCCGCCTAAGGGCAGGGCCTAAGAAAGCCGTGTGATAGCCCCGAGCCTCAGCCTCTCCATTCATAGAGGCTGTACTCCCACTGGACAAGACGTGGTGGTTGTCATGGGAATGGACACAAGCACAAGGGTGGCCACCAGCAGAGAGGTAAATGTAATCCAGGAGCCAGAGCGCCTGGGTCTAGACTCTTGTCCCGCTCCTTGGAAGGTGTGTGACCCCAGATGGCTTGCTGATTGTCCCTCCTCAGCTGTTCCCTGCTCTCCATTTGGCACTCAGACAGTGCTTGGCATGTAGCAGAGTGTGAGGTAGTAAAAACACTGAACACGGGCAGGCACTTCACACACCGAAGTTCTTTCCTCCTCTCCTTCACCTAGCCCTTGGGCATCTTCAAAGAACTTTGAGAAACCAGGTCCTCCTGTTGCGGGAGAGGAGATCGATGCCAAAGAAACGAAGGCACCACACTGGTCACAAGAAAGCAGCTCTTCTAGTGTGCCGGCACTGGCCCGGGGACTAGTGTCCAAAGCCTGAGCAAAAACTGAGCAAAGCAGAAGTTATTTGGGAAACCCTGCCCCACCAAGATTTTAGGGTACAAACTAAATCCGTTGATTGGATACACAATTTTTTACCTTATTTGAATATAGGTATTGGCTAGTACATTGCTTAAAACAATTTTTACCTACGTTGCCTAAGAATGTAGTTACCTCACTTTTCAGGGATGCCCACAGGGTCAATTCAGTTAATTTCGTTGTTTATTTTTACTTTTTTTATAAGTGGGGGCTCAAAGGTCAGCACTTATTAGTCCATCTCTTTGTAGTTGTCCAGGAAATGTGGAGCCTGCCAGTCTGCAATTGCCTGCATGCCTGTAATCCCAGCATTCAGGAGGCAGAAGCAGGAGGATTGCTGAGGGTTCAAGCCCAGTCTAGGCTACGTATTGACCTTGAGGCCAGCCTGAATTACGTAGCGAGACCCTGTCTCAAAAAACCAAAAAGGAAAAAGAAAATGACCTGTGGCAGTTGAGTTTATGGTAGGGGTCCTGCCATACTCCCTTTCCCCAGACAGGCATGGCAAGTAAACTCTCTCTTGCTCACCGGAGTCCCCACGTGTCCACACCCCCACACAGGAAATGGAACCTGCCTTCCACCCTCATCCTCCATCCTCATGCCTGATGCCTCAGGAATAATAAAGGAGGGCCTGGCCCAAGCGCAGAGCAGCATGGTCTCTTGCCTAGCTCCACTTGAGGAGCTGTAATCCACACTTGTGGCCGGGGCCCTGGCTCCCGAAACCTCTGAGGCCTGTTTGGACCTGTTGGCTCAGGGGTTTATTAGTCTCAGCTTACTCGAAAAACTCTCAACTCTGCATACCGACTCATCACCTTCCGAGGCTGACACGCCCAGGCTCTGAGAGGCCCCAACCCTGGACCGGGTGGAAGGAGGAGGAAAGATGAGTGCCAGGCCCTGAATTTAGAAGAAAATAAACTAGAATTCTGCTGGTGATAAGTTGAACACAAAGCCAGCAAAGGTCTGTGGGTCTTGCTTCTCTGTCTCTTGGAAATCTTCTGCCTTGGCAGTTCCAGGGCCGGGATCCCAGACATAGAAGAGGCCTCTGAACTCACTTGGGTCCAGTCTTCCCTTACAGAAGCAAGACTCTGCACCCACCATTGCATCCAGACAGAGGACCCCCAGGCCCTGCCTAGTGTACTCTGGAATAGAGTTTACTAGCCCCCACCCCCAATCCCCACTATTGCCACATTCCCCTGGGGCTAGAAGTCCAGCTTCCAGACCTTTGGCCACATGCTTACTGCATAGTGGTCGTGTGGGAGCTGTTAACTGCCCACCTCATCTGCACGCTTCTCCAGGGTCAGCAGCCTCATGGTTTCTTGCAGCATTTCCAGACCCTCCTTCTTCCCAGGATCTTCTCTCGAGTTAAAAGAAAAGCCACGCTAACAGTAACATCAAAGCCAGCAAGGCTCAGGGAGTGTCTATTGTGTGGCAGCATCCGACCAGGTGCTGGCTGGGTGGGGAAGAGGTGTCACACCTGGTCCTTGACCTCAGGGAGTGACCTAGGAGGGAAAAGGGAGACAGGCTCGCCTGGTGTCTGCCGGAACCTTCGTGCACTGGGGGTATCTAAAGGCTGCAAGGGTTCACTGGGAGGGAATCAAAGCGTTCTCAAGTTGACCGTGGTGATGGTTACACCATTCTGACTGTACTAAAAACCAGCGAATTACACACTAAATGGGTGAGCTGGATGATAGGTAAATTAATCTCAATAAAACCCTTTAAAATTTCGAAAGTATAACATTTAAATATAATCTTTTCTCTCTCCCCACCTTGAAAAATATTTATTCATAATGACCAGGAAGTCCAGGTTTGAAGCTGGAGTTTTCAGGGTTCCTGGAGTTCCATGAGGCAACATGGTGGCACAGGGAAGCAATTTATGCCCCTCCCCACGTGTCCCGAAATTTAAGAGGCCTGTGTCGAGCTGGGTAATACACATCTGGAAGGCTGAGGCAGGAGGACTGCAAGTTCTAGCCCAGCCTGGGCAATATAGGAACTTACTGGAGCCCCCTAGTCAGGAGTCTGCTCTTGAGAGGTCAGATCCAGGGAGGATGCTACCACAGGCCCAAGTGGACCACAGGCCTTTTGACCTGGGAGTTCTGGTGGGGCCAGATCAGTGCCATCCTATAGAACACTGTGAGATGCCAGAAATATTCTGTTTGCATTGTCCATTTAGCCTCAGGTGACAGTTGGGCACTTCAAATGTAGCTAGTTTACCTGAGGAACTGAATTTAAATTTTTTTTTTCCAAGAACATGTATTGGTACATTGTATACATAGTGATCACAGTCATTGTAGTGAATTTGTACCTGTACATGGTACATCTTGGTTCCCCCCCTTCTTCCCCACCCTTCCCTTCCACTCCCTGAATTTTAAATTTTTAATTTAATTTTATGATTATGATTTCTTTTTCTTTTGGTTTTTTTTTTTTTTTTTGAGACAGGGTCTTTCTGTGTAGTTCAGGCTGGCCTTGAACTACAGCAGTCCTCCTGCTTCAGCCTCCTGAGTGCTGGGATTATAGGCACGTGCCACCACGCCCAGCATGATTATAATTTTTTAAAAAATTTTTTGTGGTACTGGGGATTGAACACAGGACCTTTGCACTGAGCTACATTTATACTCTTTTTAAATTTTTAGTGATTCTTTTTAGGTGGCCACCTGTGCCTAGTGGCTACCATATTGGATAGCGTATACACGGGGCCAGGCAGCGCTCTACTAGACCAGTCTGGTCGGCTGCTGCCCTCATGCCCCAGGAGGGGAGGCGCAGGGCCAGAGGAGGATCAGAGCAGGGCTCCCAGGACTGGAGGAGGGGGAGAGGGCGGGAGATGTTCTCAGAAGGAAACCACCATATAAGGGAGCCTGTTCCTGCTGGCAGTGGCCTCCGGGTCCCTGAGGAGAGAGGCAGATAGCTGTGAGCTGGGAGAGGGGGAATGACTGAGGGCCCCCAGACGAGCCCTCCTGAGATTTTTATGGGGACCTGTTTCACACGAGAGGCCTGCTCTGGTAGTTCCTGCCTGCAAGGCTTGTGGGTCTTGGCAGGGAGACCCGGCTCTGTTATTTTTTCTCTGGAGGCCATGTGAACAGGCAGGCCGTGTGCATAGTTTCCATGGCACAGTCTGGCTCTAAAGCCCTGCGTGTCTGTAGGGGAGGGACAAGGAGCGGCCACGGCCAGCCCCACTCAGAGCTGGGCGCAGGCCCAGGAGGCACGTTCCCTCCCCATTCCTGCTGGGTCCTGGGCCGTGGGCGCCTGGCCGCCGGGGCTTTTGGAAGCTCATTTGGTTGCTGATCCAGGCGAGGGCGTTGTCTCTTCCAGACCTCTGAACATGAGGTAGAGGAAAGATTATCTCTGAGAACCCAGCCTGGCTGACGCACAGGCAGAGCGCAGGATATGAATTTGTTGGGATGGAAAGCTGCGACAGGCAAACCAGGGCGGCTGTCTGCACTCACGACTGCTCCCAACTGCCAGGAAGGCAGGCAAGTCCCCTCCCTGAGGAGGACACGGGTGGGATTGTTTCCCTGGAGCAGTTTGAGGCAGGTTAATCAAGCACCTTTCTCAACTGGACAAAGGATGCCTATAAAGATCCTCTCTGCTAGTTTTCTAAAACTATGACTTGGACAGAAGTCAAGGATGTAGAGCAAAGGCTGATTTTATGAAACAACTACTAGGTACCAGGCTCCGGGTTTTGCTTTTCTGATTTCATTGGGAACAATGTAGACACCAGCCAACCAGACATCACTTCACTTGCTCCTCACAGCCCTCTCTATCAACAGGTTGAAGGAATCTGTCTTTTATCTGTAATTTTGCCCTAAATCTCTCAGCCAGTGATTGTCTCAGTCAGGATTTGAACCCAGGCACTCTGACTCCACACTCCTGTTCTTAAACACCACATTTCCCGGTGCTGTCCTGGATGTGGGTTTTGTGCGGCTGCCTTCTGTGGCCTTTGAAATGGTTCTGCAGGTCTGAGTTACCCCGCTCGTCCCAGAACTGCCACCCCAGCCTTTTTCCCTTTTCTACCCTGGTTCCTGGGGGTATCTTAGACTCGAGTCTCCTAGTGGCTCTGTCCCCACGGAGCAGTTGTCCCTTTGCCTGCTTTGAGTTTGTTGTGACGGTGCTGAGTGGCAGCCCAAGACAATCAGGCCTTTCTGAAAGGCAAACTGTGCCGCAAGTCTGAGGACGCAGCCAGCACACACAATGCCCTCTCTCTCCGCCTGGGCAGAAAGGCGCATTATTGCAGGTCGGGTGACTTGGGCCCTACCAGAGGTGGTGTTTATGGTCGGCTCACCCTCGAGGCCGCTCCCCAGCCAGTGGGCATGGTCAAGGCGGGCGGGGAGGGGCACAGCGGGGCTCAAGAGAACCGGGCGTCTTGTCTCTCGAGGTCCCCACCTTGCCTCCCACGGTAGACTTGGTCCCACCCTGTCTCATCCTTGCCCTCCTCTGGGAGGCCACCCTTCGATGCTTCTGAGAAGCTCTAGGGATGTAGTTCCACAGCAGGGCACTTGCCTAGGCCCTGAGGCAACGCTTGCCTTGCCTGAGGCCCTGAGCTCATCCCTGCATTGCAAAAATAAACAAACAAAAACAGTAAATTGCTTCTGGGAAAGCACAGCTCCAGGAAGCACCAGGGGCAACAGGCGACTTTCTCTTTTGTTTTCCTCTCCTGGCGTCTCCTGTTTGGACTCTGTGCAGGTTAGTGGTAATTTTGTCATCAGGAATTTTGATGGAGACCCTGAAAACAGCTGTGTTCTTCATAACAATAACAGCCACAGTTTACTAAGCCTTTAGCATGTGCTGACATCTGGCCAAAGCCATAGAATCCGCACAACATCCCGGGGTCAGGGGTGGCTCATATTGGAACATGCTGAAAAATCAGCCTCCTGGAACGTGAGCCTTCCCCAAGGCGGCAGAGCTGGGAGCTGGAGCTGGAGCCGTACTCAGTTACCCGTTTTTGACTGTTTGGTTACAGCACCCGTGTTTCTTTCCCGGATCACACTGACAAAGTCCCCCAGCTGGGGCCTTGGAGTGTAGGCATTTCCCATCTCCTGCACGGGCAGGTGGAAGCTCGAGATCAGAGCCTGCGACAAGTTGTTTCCTTCTGAGGGCTGGAGGGAAAGCTGGTCCTGTGTGTGTCCCTGGCTCCTAGTGTTCGCAGGTAACTTTGGTGCCCCTTGGCTTGTAGATCCATCATCCTGATGGCGCCTTTGTCTCCACAAGGTGAACTCTCTGTGTGGCGTCTGCATCTGGGCCCAAAGTTCCCCTTACAATTGGGGAATCACTTATATGGGATCAGGGCCCAGCCTGATGACTTCATTTTAACTTGACACTAATGAAGACTATTTCCAAATAAAGTCACATCCACAGGTACTGGAGGGCTAGGACATCGCTTTTTTTTTTTTTTTTTTTTTTTTTTTTTGAGACAGGGTCCATGCTGGCCTCAAGTGTGTGTGCGCGTGCACACACACACACACACCCTGCCTCAGCATCCTGGCAAAGACAGCTGTGATCAGCACGGAATCTGAACTGCTCCATTACCATCCGGACCCCATGGAGCCAAGCTGAGGCAGGAGGGTGCCAAGTGCTCCAGCAGGATGCAGAGGAAGCAGCTGCCAGTGCGGCACTGCAGTCCACATGAGGCTGTACCAAGCCCGGGGGACATACAGCACACTTCCCTCTCCGTCGCTGTGAGCTTCCCAGCCTCATCCTGTGCCACCGTCCCGTTCCCGGCCTCCTGCGTTCTGAGTCAGAGAGAGGACGAGGCTGTCTCTGCAGTGCTAGTTTTCGGCGTAGGAGTAATTTTCTGTGGGGCATCCCTGGAAGAGGGAGCTGCCTGTCACATGGACTCTGCCGTTTGCTTCCATTCAAGCTCCCGACCTGGGGAGCCGCTGCTGCAGCTGGCTGTCACCTAGGAGGCGCCACCCGTCTGGTGTGGTGGGCTCGGAGAGGGTAGAGGCCTGGCTGGGCGCTGGGCATGAGGATGTTGCTTCCACTCCGCGATACGGCTCTCCCAGGGCGGGCCTCCTGGGCCTTGGGGTGCCCACCCACACACACTTCGCTGCGTGAAGTCACACACACGCTTCACAGATGGTCCCTAATTTTTGATGGTTTGACTTGTGATTTTTCAATTTTACAGTGACACAAAAATTGTACGCTTGCATAGAAATCGTGCTTAGCATTGTGCTCTTTCCCAAGCTGGTGGCATACAGTACTGTCCTCTCTCAAGGTGCTGGGTGGTGGCAGGGAGCCACACAGTCACCAGGGGAGACCACGCAACCTCTCCTGTGTGCTGTGTCCAGCAGCTTGATGTTCCGCAGATTAGGGTGCTAAGTGCATTTTTGACTAGTAATACTCTCAACTTGTAATGAGTTTTATCAGCATGTGAGCCCATCCTGTGTTGAGGAGTGTCTGTACTTTATATGGTCACACAGTTCACAACACATGTGCTCCCCACAGTCACGTGTACACATATGCGCACATACACTTTGTAGTCTCACATATGCACATACTCATACATGTATTTTATCTAGCAGCACACATTTGCACACACAGTATACACAGTACATGTTCACTTACGTGTGCTTTATGCGGTCTGTTCTTTACATGTCCACGCGCTCGCTTTACGGTCACAATCGCATGCCCACACTCATGTTCATATAGGCTTGCACACTCATACATGTGCACACATTCACTTAGGCACTTGCCTGATTTCTCTGAGTCTTCTTTCTGAATTGGAAAATTGGGATTACATGACCCGTTTCACAGAACTGTGCTGAAACTGGAAAATGGATTTGAAAGATTGACTGGCGTAAATAAGGCATCTGTTATTTATTTCAAAATTCAATTTTATTTACATTTAAAAATAAGTAACACAGAGTCACATGATTTAAAATTCAAAAAGTAGGGGGCTGGGGATTTAGCTCAAGTGGTAGAGCTTATGCCTAGCCAGCACAGGGCCCTGAGTTTGATCCCCAGCACCCCCCCAAAAAAATAAAATTCAAAAAGTAGAAAAGCAAAGATTCCCTCTCACCTGTCCCTACATCATGTAACTCCCTTCAGGTAACCAAATGTTGCTCTGTTTTTATGTTTCTTTTTTTTCTTTTGTTTTGGTGCTGGGGATCAAACTCAGGGTCTTATGCTTTCAAGGCAAGCACTCTAACCCCTGAGCTAAATCCTGAGCCCCTATATTTCTGTCAAGAGATACTTTTACATATGCAAGTAACTATATTTACATTTACCACTCTTCCTCTTCCTCCCCTCCCCCCCACAATGGCCCACGCTCTACAGTCTGCTCAGTGCCTTACTTTTCTTGCTTAACACTGTATCTTGGAGAATGTTCCTTATCAACAGCACATAAAAGTCTTCCTCATTTTGTACACTGAATTCCATTGTATGGAGTGTGTGGTTGGTTTAACCAGTTCTCAATAGATGGGATGTTTAGGTTGTTTCCAACATTTCACCACTTTGAACAAAGCCACTATGGAAAGCCTGCGTAGACATCTTCCTCACAGGAATGAGTATGCCCATTAATTTCGTAAATACTGTAAAATAGACACTAAAAGCTTTTCCTGCCACCTGGGTCTCTCTCATGCCTTCACTTCTACAAACCCAGGCCACTAGAAGTCTGCAGGGGACCGCTGGAGGGCGCTGGGCTGTCTAGTACCCCAAACCAACCCCAAAGACCCTGGCTTTGGGTGAAAAGGCTTCCTTTGATTCTTGGGATTTCAGTCGGCTTCGGTCCATGTGTAATGAGCTATTGCTACGTGGATGTGGAAGGACAGAGAGGAATAATGATGGACCTGCCAGAGACAAGCACATTTGCAAACTGGAGAGTGGATCACTCTCGCATTTGCCTATCAGTCAGGACACCTGTTACCCGCGGGGTGTGGGTACAATGGAGGCCAGACAGGGCAGGCTTTGCCTAATGGAGCCTGCAGCTGGGTGGGAGAGACGGCTGCAAAGCCAAGAATTCCCAAATGGTGTGATCAGTGACAGGAAATCAAGGCCTCGAAGAACATTCCTACGGGCTGTGCTGGTACAGGCTGAGGCAGGGGGATCGCTGCAAGTTTGAGGCCAGTCTGGGTTACATAGAGAATCCAAGGCCAGCCTGAATTACAGAGTGAGACCCTTTCTCAAAAAAAAAAGAAAAAAAGAACATGAAAAAAGAAAAAGAAAGAACACTCACTCCTCGGCTTAGGCCAGCCCCACATTTTGCAGTAGGGGGGCTGCCTTTGACTCCTCTTTCCCGGAGCCCATGCAGGTCTTCCTCCCAGCCTCCCCCACCTTGCCCTCCCTGCTTCAGCAGGTGGAGGCCTGCAGGGCAGGGCTGAGAGGTGGATGCTGCTGGCCGGGCACACCTAGAGCCGTGGTGGCTTTGAAGGCTTCGCAGTGCTGCCCAGCAGGCCTCGGAGAGCTGTGTGTGTCACCTGTGGAAGTGAGGATGGCTCAGCTGCCACCCACGGCTCCCCAGGGAGGGCTAGCTGCAGAGCTGGGAAGTCGGGGCAGCGCTGCCTCCCTTCCTGCCCACAGCGGCCCCACCTGCCTGGCGCTCTGGGCAGGTCGGGGCAGGCTCACCCTTCCTGACACACAGGAAGGCGACGATCTGATAACTTGGGCCGCACCGAGGTGTCCGCCACTTAGGGCAGGGACCTCCCAGGCCACGCGTTGAGGGCTTTATTAACAGCAAAGAAAAAAAACGCTAATTACAGGGGCCAGCGAGACAGGTGGGAAGGCTGGATTCGAGTGGATCACAAGGGATCTTCCTACACAGGCCACAGTTTGCCTTATTTGGGATGTTTAGGACGGAGCTGTCCTCAGCCTCTGGCCTGGGTTTATTGTTGTTTTCACTGCAAGGACTCTGCAGACGCTAAACATTTGCTTAAGTGTGGGAGACGGAGACAGAGATGGAGCCACATCGCCATCAAACGCTTTTATAATCAGGTACCCCCGCGGCTGATAAAAGGGACGCGCCCACTGCCACAGTGGGTTCCCAGAGAAGGAACAACGTTCCACAATCACAGTTTGTAATAAGTCTATTGTGGAATAAGATAGATTGAATTTAATGTTATCGGCCATCAGGATATAAATGTAGAGGCGCAACTGAGAGAAGACAGGGGTGGGAAGACAGACAAGGACCCTACTGAACTCACTTGGCTACTCAAGGAGACTGCTGAAAATGGGCCCATCGCAGCTTGTATATACTTTGAAACATGATGTTGAACACCTTAAATAGCTATGGTTTTATCTGTCAGTTCTATTCAGTTAAAATAAAAAGAAAATTTTCAAAAGGAAAAAAATGGCCCCAACCTGAAATCAAATAAGCTTTAAGCATACAGTGTAGTTATAAAAATAACCAACAGGATAATTGAAAAATGCAATTACTATAAACAAGAGAGAGGAATTCTGGGCACGGTGGCCCATGCCTGTGATCCCAGCACTCCGGAGGCTGAGGCAGGAGGATCACTGCAAATTGGAGGCCAGCGTGGGCCACATAGTGAGTTCAAAGCTACCCTGAACTACACGCCAGTAGTGAGACCCCATCACAAAAAACCAAATATAAAACAAAACACAATTTAAGTATGACAAAATTCACCATGTTAATCATTTTTGGTTTTTTTGGGGTTTTTTTTGGTGCTGGGGATCGAACTCAGGGCCTTGTGTTTGCAAGGCGAGCACTCTAACCACTGAGCTAAGTCTCCGGCTACCATGTTAATCATTTTAAGTATATATAGCTCAGTCATATTAACTTTATCCACATCATTGTATAACAGATCTCTACAATTTTTTCATCTTCTAAACTCAAGACTGTACCCATTAAATGCAAACTCCCCATTTCTACCCTCACCTTCCTTGAAACTACTGTCCCACTCTCTGTTTCTGTGAGCTTGGCTAATTTTTATTATTATTGTTCACCCATTCTGCAGGGGTGGAGATTGAACCCAGGGCCTCAAGCATGCTAGGCAAATGCTCTACCCCTGAGCTAATCGCCTAACCTGAGTTTTGACTATATTATATATTTATATAGATGGGATCATACAGTATTTGTTTTGTGACCACCTTTTTTCACTTAGCATAATCTCCCCAAGGTTCATGCATGTTGCAGCACTGGCAGGATTTTCTTCCTTTTATGGACCTAATGCTCCATTGTACACTATGCCATGTTTTCTTTATCCACTCAGCTACCTGTGGATATTGGGTTGTTTCTGCCTGTTGGCTGTTATGAATAATAGTGCAGTGCATAAGGGTTGCAAGCTTAATTTTCTTTTCTTTCTTTCTTTTTTGGAGGGGTGATTTGAGACAGGGTCTTGCTAAGTAATTCAGGCTGCCCTTGAACTCACAGCGGTCCTCCTGCCTCAGTTTCCCAGGTGCTGGGATTACAAGTGTGTGCCACTGTGCCTGGCTATAAGCTTAATTTTTATTGATTGATTGATTGATTGGTGCGGGGGATCGAACTCAGGGCCTTCTGCTTGCTACTCAAGTGCTCTACCACGTGAGCTAAATCCCCAACTTTAATTTTCTTTTTTAAAAGGAAGCATGTCTTCAAAAAAAAAAAAAAAAAAAAAGGGCTGGGATTTAGCTCAGTGATTAGAGTGCTTGCCTTGTAAGCACAAGGGCCTGAGTTCGATCCCCGGCACCACAAAAAATAAATAAATAAATAAAAATAAATAAATAAAAGGATGCATGTCTAAAGTATGGTCAGAGAAGCCCAGGGCACGAACTCAGGCTCCTTCCTTCTCCATCCTGATAGCGAGGGAGTCAGTCAAGGCTGGATAGCTTGAGCGGTAGCTGGTCCTGTAAGCCGGAGGGAGGGTGAGACGGGAGAAGGCACACTAAGGGAGCCAAGTCGGCGCTCACCTGGTCCTCTTCGTGATCTGTGGGTCTCTGCAGTGTTTCCCACTGCAGACAGACCACGCCAGCCCAGTGCCCTGGCTTTCAGTAGCCATGGGCAGCTGTGATCTGCGTTTAACAGGAATGATCATCCTGCTTTCTTTCCATCAACTTGCTTATTTCCTTTCTCTCTCTGTCTCTGTCCCTCTCTCTTGACTCTTTTCCCCCTGGGCCTGTGGCTTGGCACAGGGCTAGCTTAGGTCTCCCCTGGGTTATGAGGACTCATTCACCTTGTCCCTGACTGTCCTGATAGAGCTGACCCCTTTCTGGGCTGAAGGCTGTGGGTGGAGCCCAGGGCAGCTCCTGCTCTCTCAGGCTTGGATGGCTTCCCACTGTGTGAGGTGACAGCTTGTTCTTGGACAGGAAATTATTTACGTTCCACTTTTCCTCTGATGACCTGGGAGGCACACAGTCAACGTATGTAGAGCTGACATCTGCAGGGCCCTGGCCATGCACAGACAGGTGAAGTCCTCAGGCCCAGCCCGAGATACTTCCCACAGTGGGGAAGGAGTATGATGTGGGGGCGGGGGCGCTGTGTGTCCCTGTGGGGCTATTGGTAGGTGTGGAAGTTGTTTCCTTCCTCACTGGGCATGGCGCTGGGGCCACCTGGTAGCCTCAGATGACTTTTCGTAAAGTCCTTTTCCTAGGCAGCTGCTGTCAGGGCTGGGAGACAGTTGCTAGAGTTCAGGCAGCTGATGTCCATGTGTAGGAAGGAGGTTGACCCCAGAGGTCTTCCTACTTCCCCTTTTACACATCTGCCTTTCCTGATGTGGCCCCTGATTATGGTGCTCCATTCCCATTATAGTACTGCCTTTTCCCCTTCTAGGCTTAGAGGTGGACAGAGGAAGGACGTTCGGGGCCTCGCTGTCCAACCCACAGTCACCAGCTACATGTGGCAATTAATTTCAGTGAAATGAAATGAAAAAGTCAGTTCCTTAGTTGTACCCTTCAGGTGCTCACTGGCCACCTTCCAGGTGCTGGCTGGCCACACGTGGCCGGTGGCTACTGAAACAGGCAGTGCAGATACAGAACATTTCCACGATCACAGAGATTCTGCAGGAAGTTGCTGCCCGGAGCCGCTGCCTTCTTCCCTCTGTGATTCTGATCTGGAGGGACCCGGAGCTGCTACCCCTCAGTCTGGGGTTCCCGGAGCTCACTGCCCAATCAGAATTCAAAGGCAGAGAATGAGCAGGGTGGGACATGCCTTCAGTCCCCACTCAACCTGGAGTCCAGGGCAGCCCTAGGCTCTCAACTCTTGCTCTTCCTAAGTGTGACATCTTCAGTGCACAAGGCACCAAGCCCTTGAAGTGAGTTCTGGCCTGCTGGAGGGTTTCTACTCCACTCTCTGGCTTCGCACCAAATCCACTTGATGGATTTGGCAGGCGGTGAGGGAGTGCCAACCTCACCTGCTCTTCTGATCTGGTCTCTTTCATAAAACGCCACATCTCCGTGACTGCGCATCCAGGAACAGACCTGCTGTGGCGGCCTGCGCCAGGTAGCTGCTTCTGCACACAGGCTCCTCCCGCAGTCCCTTGAGAAGATCCTGGCACTGGGGCTGGGAGGCGGGAGGGACCCGTGTCTATCTGGGAAGTCCTAACAGGGCTGCAGTTCTAGAACGCAGCGCGGCCTGGTCTTCTTCCCCAGGCCAGCCTGGCGTTGTCTTTTGGGCCTTCGGGTCCACTGCATGGTACCACGCGAAAGCCACTAGAGTCCATCAGTGAATCTGCTTTATGTGCTTTGTGCAGGAGCCCCAGAAGAGGCCAAGGAGAGAGAAGGTGGAAACTTCCTCTTTTTTTCACTGGAGTTGCCTCACACTGACAGCCAGGCTGTAAGGCAGATCTTGGTAGAGTAGAAAACAAGAGAGAAAAGAGAGGTCCGCAGCATTCTCAGAGCCCCCAGCGCCAGTGGGACCCTAATGCTTTGTGAACTACTGTCCCTCCATACTTGAGTTTTCCAGTTATAATAGCAAAGTCCTTTTTGCTTTGGTTAGTTGGAGTGGAAACTCCATCACGTAAACCACAGGAACTCTAATACAGAGTTATCCCTCAGAAAGTTTGGAGGGTGGAAGCCTCTGGTTGAAGAGCAAGTTCGGGTCCTGGCCAGGATTCCAAGGCCTGGCCAGACCGACGCAAGGACCAGAGGCCGATCCTGATCACAGCCTGCCTTCCTGATGTTTCCTCTCCGCATCAGCTTCCCACGTCCTCCCCACCTTCCGCACCCCACAGCCTTCTCTGATCACCCCGGGAGTGAGATTTCTTCCGGTACCAAGTATGAAAGGGTAGTGAACCGTGTTATACGCTGTCTGCTTCTGTGTGACGCCAATGGCACTTTAAAGATTCTGCTGTTCGCAGTACAATCCACAGGCTCCATGTCAGAGCTCAGCGTGGGGCTGTTGTGTCCCTGATAGGAGCCCACAGAATACTCACCTCCATGAACCTCTGAGGGCTAGAAAAGTTGTGGAACATGATTTTAAGGTGGCAAACAGCCAAGATGTCGTTGCAGCTTGACAGTGACTACCTGCACCTCTCCTTGATGACTGGAGAGCTTGCAGGTAAGTGCCCAGGGCAGCCACGACTGCATTCCTCTGGCAACGCTATCTCATGTCCTGGCAGAGGCCGCTTCCATATCAGGGAGTAAGGACGGAGGAAGGGAGGCAGGAAGACTGAGGGCAGGGGTGGACTGACTCAGCCCCTTCAGAGCTCCGAGCTAGAGCTGTGCTGGAGCCATGTCGGGAAACCAGTGTCCTTGTCATCCCATTGTCCCCCTGTATTCCGGATCCAAGTTCACGCAGCTCATGCAGCATTTCCTACAAGACGTGAGTCTGAATGGTGTTCAGCTATTTCCCAAACATCCTACCCCAACCTGAAAAAGCCCAGGATTTGTCAGCACTGAGGCTATTAAAAATAATTGAGCATCTGTAATCTCAGCACTCTGGAGGCTGAGGCAGGAGGATCACTGCAAGTCTGAGCCAGCCTGGGCTATATAGTGAGTTCAAGGCCAGCCCGGACTACATAGCAAGATGACCCTGTCTCAAACAAAACAAAACAAAGTTTGAAAGCCCTTTTGAGTGATAAGAAGATCTTCAAGTTAAGTGCGCACCCTCATTCTTGGAAAGGCAATGCTATTTGAATCCAAGCATTCTGCGTCATTGTTAAGCCAGGAGGGAATCTCTTCCTTCCCTTCAGGTACCACAGTGAATAGCCACACAGAAAGTACAGCTTAGTAAACACAGGGCCTCAAATGT
Organism: Hystrix cristata; assembly: GCA_004026905.1. Lineage (NCBI taxonomy): Eukaryota > Metazoa > Chordata > Mammalia > Rodentia > Hystricidae > Hystrix > Hystrix cristata. Next base: position 20,891 of record PVJO010013608.1, read on the forward strand.
AATTGTTTGCTGGCTGAATTTATTTGATTTGCTTATAAACTTCTCTCCTCCAGCAATGCAGTGTGTTATACTAAGTGTACAATTTCCAGCAGCCTGGCCCCTCAGGAAGTGACTTACTGGATGGATAGATGGATATTCAGTAAAGGTCTACTGCCAGGCATGGTGGTGCACACCTGTAATCCCAGCACTCGAGAGGCTGAGTTCGAGGCCAGCCTGGGTTATACAGTGAGTTCAAGGCCATCCTGAACTACATAGTGAGAGCCTGTCTCAAAGAAAGCCAAGTAAAGGCCTACCTAGATATATAAGCAATAAGCAATAAGAATAAAAAACCCTAACTTTTCATTTTACTGATATAGCCTCCCTCCACACCCTATGGTACTGGAGATTGAACCCAGGGCCTTGAGCAGACCCCCTCCACCCTTTATGAGACAGAGTCTCACTAAATTGCTAAATTACCCATGCTGGGCTCAAACTTGCAATCCTCCTGCCTCAGCTTCCCAGCATGCAGGCTAATTATCTCATTCTTAGAGATCTCTTGGCAGAGGACTGTTCTGTATCAGGGAGTAAAGATGGAGGAAGAGGGGCAGGAAGACCAAAGGCAATATGTAAAAATTACATAGAGAAAAATAATGGTATTAGGTGACTTCTAGGGCCTCTTCTAGCTATAAGATTCTCCAACTTGATGAGGCATTAAAAAGAAACTAGGATATTGACGTAGAGTTTAGGAACTCAACACTTAGAATCTGAAATAAAAATAACATTATTAGTTAACTCTTTCTGTGAGCTAGGTATTTTGCTAAGTTTTTAATATATAATAATAATATATATTACATATTTTTATAATAATGTATAATAATATTATTACTATTATTTTTAGACAAGGTCTTGCTATGTAGCCCAGGCTGGCCTCGAACTCACAGCAATCCTTCTGCCTCAGCTTCCTGATTGCTGGGATTACCCATTACTGGCACTCACAAATACTTTCTCATTTCCAACTGTGGCGTTGAGAAGTTAAACGCCCTAAGGGGCTGAACCAGCCCTCAGGTCCGCTGACTCCCAGGCGTGTGCTCTCAACTACCGCACCTCCAAAGAGACTGCGGCGCCTTCTTACCCGAGCGGGTGCTGCCGGGCAGGCGGGGCGCGGAGGGGAGCGTGTCGCCATGGGAACGGCGGGACCCGCTGTGCGGAGGGGCAGGCGGGGCGGCTGGAGGGGCCGACGGGTCTGGAGCACGAGCGCTGGAGTCGGAGCCCGCGGCGGCGCCCGGTAACCCTGAGCTCTGCTCCCACAAGGTGAGGACGCTGTGCCCTGAGCCCCCGCAGCAAGACTTCAGAAGCTGTGGTTGGGTTGGGGATTTAGCTCAAGGGGCAGATCGCTTGCCTAGCGAGTGCTAAGGCTCTGAGTTCGATCCCCAGCACCCCACCTCCCCAAAAGTGAGCTGTGGTTGCCAGGCACAGCCCCTGTTTCACTTCTTACAGCCATCTACAAGGGTTTAGAGACTTGCTTTTACCCCCCTCATCAGCTTTATGACCCTGAATGCATTCTTCCTTCCCTTTCTGTCACTCATTTACCAGCCCCTGAAATAGGTTTGTAACTCACTTTGCAAGCCTGGAAGACTTTCTGGTGAGGTTTGTTCGGCGGGAGGGGTGGGGGTGGAAGTGCTGGGCGTTGAACCCAGACCCTTTGTCCCTTTGCACTGAGCTACATCTCTACATCCCCAGCTGTTTTTGTTTTTTGGTGCTGGGAATCGAACTCAGGGCCTTGTGCTTGCAAGGCAAGCACTCTAACCACTGAGCTAAGTCCCAGCCCCTCCCCGCCCATTTCAAAATTTTTAATTGAAAATTTTTAAAATTTTGAGACGGGGTCTTGCTAAGTTGCTCAGGCAGGCTCAAACTTGTGATCTTCCTGCCTCAGCCTTTCAGAGTGCTGGGATTACAGGCCTGTGCCACCATATCCAGCTCTCTTGAGTTTTAAGGTAATTCAAAGCTGACTGGCTGGGCAATTCTTTTTGTGGGTTTAATTTGCTTAAATTGCTCCCACTTCCTCTGCTCTGGCAGAGGGGCCTGGGTTCATGTTCTGACTCTGCCATTAAGGACCATCTGACAAGTCACCTGGCTGAGCGAGTACATTCTCATCTGTGAAGTGGGCAAGAAGAACTACTTGTCCCACAGCTCCGCTGCTTCGACAGAGTGGGAAGGCTGGTGAAGAACTTAGCAGGTTCCTGGCACCATGCAACCCCTTACCTCTCCAGCAGGCCTGGGACAGCCACCTCCTGGGATCGTGTGTTTGGCCACAGAATGAGCGATTAGGAAGCCAGGATGTCCTCCCTAGACCAGCTTGCAGACAAAGCCTAAAGTGATTATTGTAAACCGAAAGATCCAGTTTGGAATTTGTAACATAGTGAACCCCAGATTTTTGAGGATTGGGGGAAATCATGGAAATCCTCCAAGACGGAGAAGAAGAAAAGAGCTCCATTACAGGAGACGGACAAAGAGCAGGCTGGGTGACCGCCACAAAGCACCCCACATGAGGGACCTGGAGGGTACCAAGGACAGGAAGGGGCTGCAGGGGGCCTGTGAGCCTGGGCCCAGCTCGGGCAGAAGAACGGAGTTATCTGTCCACTGTTGGGTCCGTTCCTCCTTCCACCTGGAGGAGTTGCTGGTGACTTAGGAACTCCATGAACCTAGTCTGGTTATTACCAACCCTGTTTTCTGTGTGGTCTGCCACAGACACCAAAGGAAGGACTTGGTTCCTAGGCCCACTTGCCCTGTCCTCTCCTGGGAGCCCGAGAAGCCAGGGCTGGGCACTCAGGCTCTGCCCAGGGGGAAAACATCAACAACCACAATTATAGTCGTGGAGAACTGCCTCCATCTGCAAGTAACCAGGCAATTACCTGCTAATTAACTTGCGTTAGTTTGTTTTCTGAGGATTACAGTGTAGTTCTCTGTGGATGTGCCCTGCCCTGCTTTCCACCAAGCTGCTGGAGATGAAGCATTTCGCACGAACCAAGGTGGACTCTTCCATCTGATTAAGTATAATAGCTGACCTATTCCAGCATCGGGAGTCCTTCTGGCCAGCGGGGAGGAAATGCAGATTTTCTCTTTCTTGGTTCTCTGTATTTCAGGGGAGCGAGAGGAAATGGGAGCAGCAGAGAGGGAAATGACACTGTGGGGGACGGATCGATCTCCTCCCCTCTTGCACCTGATCGCCTGCCTCTTAAGAAGGCCGATTCCCGCGTTAGTCTCTGGTCAGAAACATCCCCACGCTCTTTTGGGATACCCAGCTCCGCAAACCTCAGGTAGGAAAGGACGAGGACACTGACGCAGAGCATCCTTTCAGTTGGTCGTGTCACATCGACCCCTGAAAATCTTCCACTTGAAGTTCGCCTATTCACAGAGATGCACATAGGCCAGCAGTCAGGGAGGGAGCAGCAGCCTCGCTAGGAAGCAGCCCCAGAGCACCCGGGGCTGAAGGCGAGGTGCCAGCTCAGGTGTCACAGGGCTGACTAGGCCGCCTTATCTCCCGATAAGCAAGGTGAACATAAGAGATCTCCAGAAATGGTTCACACGGGGCTCCTGTTGTTGAAAAACCACAAGTGATTGGCAAATGCTTCTGTTGCAGACACAACTCAAACAAACAGCTCATTTCCTCTGGCGCTCCCTGCCTGCCTGGAGGGTGGTGAAGGAGACCTCGCTGTCCTCTCCCCTCCCCCACAGATCCTTCCCCTTTTAGGTGGCAGCTTTTTCCGACGCAAGCAGCCTAGATGAAGATATTAACAAAGAACTTCAAGAAAGGGACCTCCTCCCCCGAGAGAGCGCGGCACTCTTAGAGTTCATTATAAACCTTCCTCTTTACTCTTTTCAAGAAGCCTGAAGCCACTGGGCTTTGAACCCCTGAGTTCTAAAAATCCTCTAATTCAGCAGAGACCTGGGGCCGGCCTACTGTGAAGCCTAAGCCTCGCGGGCTCTGCTTACAGGGAACCCTGGTAACTCTGGGCCAGGCGAGTGGCTCACTCGTTTTTTCTCTTTAATATCATCTCTGTTGAGATATAGTTCACATGCTGTACAGTACACTCATTCAAAATATCCAGTTCAGCCAGGCATGGTCCACCTGTAGTCCCAGATACTCAGGAGGCTGGCGCAGGAGGATCACTTGTACCAGGAGTTCAAGACCAATTTCTGTAACACAGTGAGACTGTCTCAGAAAAAATTAATTGGATGAAATTTAAAATTTAAATGTATAATTCAGACTGGGGCGTGGCTCGGTGAGGAGTTTGTGTTTAGCATACCAAGGCCTGGGGTGCAATCCCTGCACCAAAAGCAACCAATTAACCAACCCACCAACCACAAACCCAACTCAGTAGTTTTTAGTACATTCAGAGCTCTGCAGCCATCACAGTATTTTAGAATATTTGCATAATTGCTGAAAGAAAAGAGCAAAACCCCAGAGAGCCTGGTAGCAGTCACTTCTCACTCCCTCCAACCTCCCCCAACTCCTGTCCTAGGCAACTACTAATCTATTTTCCAGTAGTAAAATAGGTTTACCTATTCTGGACAGTTCATATAAATGGAATTACACAATATTTGGTCCTTTGTGACTGGTGTCTTTCATTTAGCATGTTTTCAAGTTCATCTGTGAATTGATACTGCGTTCCTTTTATGGCCGAATAAACATCCCATTGTAGGGACACACCACATTTTGTTTATCCACTCATCTGTCGATGGACATGTGGGTGGTTTGTATTTGGGAGCTATTATGAACGCTGCTGCTATGAACCTTTGTGTACATGTTTTGTGTGGACAGGTGGGTATATAGGACTGGAACTGTAGGATCATATAGCAAATCTGTGTTGAACCTTTTGAGAAACTGCCAGCCTGTTTTCCAAAGCAGCTGAACCATTTTACATTTCCACCCTCAGTGCAAGAGGTTTCCAATTTCTCCACCTCCTCACCAACATTTATTAGATGCTTTTGATTAGATATAGGTATCCTAGTAGACAGGAAGTAGTATTTCCTTCTGTTTTTTATTTGCATTTCCCCGATGGCTAATGATGTTGGGTTTTTTTGTTTGTGCTTATTGGCCATTTGTATATTTTCTTTGGAGAAATGTCTATTCAGAACCTTTGCCCATTTTTATTTTTTTCTATCATTATTATTTTTTATTTATTTTTGGTGCCAGGAATCAAACTCAGGGCCTTGCACTTGCTAGGCAAGCACTTAACCACTGAGCTAAATCCCCAGCCCTCATTATTATTTTTTTGAGACAGAGTCTCACTATGTAGTACAGGCTGGCCTTGACCTTTGCCCATTTTTAAATCTTGTTTACTTATTTTGAGATGTAGGGGTTCTTTATGCATTACAGTAAGTACTGTACCTTATCAGATATATCAATGGCTAACAACCTCTTCTGTTCTTTGGATTGTCTTTTCACTGTCTTGATGTTCTTTGATGCATAAAAACTTTAAAATTTGATGGCATCCAGTTTCTTTTTTCCTTATGGTGTGTGTGGCTCCCACTTTGAGGGACATTGATGAAATACTACTTGGAACTCTGGAAGCCCTGAGACTTCAGAGTTCTGCAGGGTTTTTCAGGTTACCTGAGAAGGGTTTCTTCCTTTTTAGGGTTTCCTTCCTCCCTCTCAGCAAGCCCCGGCTAACTTCTGAGTCAGGGAACACAGCCTGGGGGGATCTTCGCTGAGATTTCAGCCCCTCCCTCTCCTGAGGTCTACTACAATAGAGCAGCTGAAATGACAGTTTGGAAATGTCCTTTATTGTGAAAACTCAATGGCCTTTGTCTCTGGGATTTGAAATTTTCATGCAAGTGTTGGCAGCCAAGAATTAGGACGGAGGAGGGGAGGGAAAAGAGGAGAGAAACTCAGCCGCTGATTTCCACAGTGAGTCATCCTGGTTGTTTTGGTTTTCTCACATGTAAAATGGGGTGAACATCTTCAGTTCCCCATCCCAGTAGGGGTACTGTGAAGATGAATTAATCTGCATTTGTCAGGATACTTTGAGATCTTAGATTAAAGGCATTACTGAGATTCAAGGTATTATTATAATAAATGATTTAATAGCAGGGTGAGGCCATAGAAGCAAGAACTGGTAGGAACGAGGGAGGTTCAGAGGTGTGGAGGGGCTGCAGCTTGGAGCTGCGGAGCCCAGACCCAGATTGTTATCCGTGGCCGTGTAACTGTGATTTCTCACAAACTGGTTTGTTTCCTCTGACTTTGGCATAGTTTTATTGAGTACTTCCTTTGTGACTTCTGCCATTGGGAGATTACAATCTTTTCAGAAAATAGGCGATATGAATTAAAACCATTAGAAACAATGTGAGACATTATAATAAAGTGCTGAATTGAATATAACGAGTGTCAGAAAGAAAGCAGAGGAAGTGGTAGTTAAGAGCAGAGTTCTTCCTTTATTATGACTCCCAGGCCTACCACCCACTAGTGGGACCTTGCCTTAGTTTCCTGTAACTCAACTGTTCTTGTGGATTTCGGATAACGGCTAACACACCGTGATCCCTCCAGCGCCCGACGTGTAGACAGAGTCTTGTGGGATTGTGTTTTGGCTGTTCATGTGATCCGGGCCAAGCTGCACCATCCTGGGCATCAGCATCCTATCTGTAATCTGGGGATGAGGCTGCCCCAACCACCCATGGTTGCTGGGGATCCAGGGACACCTAGGACATGCCGGGTGCACGGGAAGAGTCCACTAAACGGTGGTACCAACAGTACTCGGTGCCCTGGCTGAGGACGACGGGTGCACTTACTCATCAGCGGCCTAGTTAAGTCAGGGGGTTTCTGGGGAGGCTGGAATTTGAGGTGGCTAAGAAAGGCCTGGAAAGACTCAGGTGATCAGAGAAGAAGGCAGAAGCAACGAAAAGTGAAAGGCTGAGCAGGGCCTGCTCCTGCAAGGCGGGAAAGGACTGGGTTTCCCACTTTTCCCTCCAGCTCCGAGCCCGGCCGGCTGCGACCCGCGGAGCCTCGGCGAGGTCCCCTCTCGGCGTCCCGGCTCGCACCTCCGCGGCACGCCAGTCTGGCGATCCGCAGGCGCAGGGCCGACCCTCCCCCCGAGGAATGTGGGCCCGAAGCCCCAGCGCCTCCCGCAGTGCCGGGCCGGCCGCCGGGCTGCCTTCCCCCCACCCTCCGCCGGGATCGAGTTTCAAAGTCACCTGAAAGCCATTTCCTCCCGCCCCGCCCCTCCCGTAAACCACCTGGACCTCGCTCCGCCCGGAGCAGCTTTCTTTTGGGGGAGGGGGGCTCGCGTTGTTTTCAGTCAGAATTCTGTGAAGCTTTTTCTGTACACACTTAGACTGGGGCTGATATATCCGCTTCCTCCTCCCAGAATAGAGGTGACAGAAAGGTCCCACCCTGGGCTCCACTCCCCTGGCCTGGCTTGGGAGAGCACCTTTCCTCCAGGATCTTTGTGGAGACATTAGTGTGAAATTTTAGATTTATGTCATGTTTGTTGAACGTCCCCGTCTCCCCACCCTCTCCCCCTACTCTCCAGTTTCCAGGTGTGACTCCTCCCTCGCGTACACAGTCACAGAAACGCAAAAACAGATGGTTCTGGCCGGGCGCGGTGGCGCCCGCCTGTAATCCCAGTATTCGGAGGCTGAGGCAGGAGGATTCCTACGAGTTCCGAGACCAGCCTGGGCGACGTAGTGAGTTCAAGGACAGCCTGAATTACAGAGCGAGACCTTGTCTCAAAACAAAATAAAACAGAACAAAACAACACAACCAAAAAACTCAGTGAGTTTGTCTTTGTTTCAAGTTCCTCTATTAACCAGGTTTCTGTACGTCCTGGAGCCCTCGCCCCCGAGTTATGAGCGTTTTTATCTCTTCCCATCAGCTTCTCCGAAGTTTGGATTTCATCTGTAAAGGGCCATGGGACCTGCGTAGTTTCGGTGAGGAATTCGAGGCATGCATTTCTGACTCACGACAGCCGACCTCCCCCACCCGACGGCCGGGGACAGAAGCAGCCCCCCTGCTGGGCGGGCAGCGGTGGTGACAGGTCGACACCGAGGTGACCCCGCCACGTGCGCCTGGTGGCTCGGGGCCGCCGGGCCGACGCCGCGGGCCCGCTCGGTCCCGGACTGCGCAGTCTCGGGCGGCCCCGACCCCGGCCCCGGCCCGGCCCCGCGGAGCCGCCCGGAGCTGCCGCCTTCCCGCCGGCCAGGCCCCGCCCCGGAGCCCTTCCCGCCGCCCCGCCCCGCTCCCTCCCTCGCTCCCGCCCGCCGCCGCCCGGCCCCGCTCCGCTCCGACTTCCTGCCGCGCCGGGCAGCCGCGCAGACCCGCGTCCCGGCGGCCGCAGGGGGCGGGAGCGCCGGGCCGCGGCCCCTTCCGAGAGCGACTTTCAAACTCGCGCCCGCGTCGCGGCGCCGCGCGCGTCCGGAGTCGGCGGAGCGGCCAGCGCGCGGTGAGTGTCCCTCGGCCAGCCCCGCGCCCGGGCGCAGGCGGCGAAGGGGCAGCGCCCGTGCTGGCCGGGTCAGTGCTCCCGGGGGCCCCGGGCGCGCGTCCGCCCAGGGGACTTTCTGCCCGCGTTACTTCCACCCCAGGAACAGGAGGGCACGCTCCGGGGACCCGCGAGGCTGCGCCCACCCTCGCCCTGCGCGCGCCCGGGCCGGGTCTGGGGAAGCGCGGAGCCTCCGGTCCGGGAGCCCCGAGCGCCCGCAGCCTGCTCCGGGCCGGTGCCGCTCGGCGTCCGCTCTAGGGAAGTGCGGTGCCCGGCGCAGGCGGACGGGAGCGGGCGCCCGGAACCGGGAGCGCGGACCCTGCGCCCTCGCCCGCTCCTGAAGTCGGCTTATTTGCGCCCCAATCTCGGCCCTTGGGGCTGGGACGCCAGGCTACGGCATCCAAGTTTGAAAATTCCTAGACGTTGGTTAGGTAGTTACTTTTATTCTTTGGAGCTGCTTTCGAAAACAGAAAGGAGAAAAAGGGGCGAGAAGTGTAATGGTTGGCTGGAGAGGTGTGGCCTGGGGGGGCGTTCGGAACCGGCTGAAAGCTTCGTTCTCTGGGTCATTCGCCGATCCGCCGGCAGACGTCGGGGCTCTGCGCACCGTGGCAGGGGTCCCCGGAGTCTCCCTCACCCCCATCACATGGCCGTTGCTCAAGATTTAATAAGTGGGGAGAGTAATGACAGAGGGGGGAGCTCCCCGCCGAGCACCTCGGCTGCCCGCCTGCCCGGCCTTCAGGAAGGTGCCTTTTCAGCCCCTCCTCCTCGGCTGGGCCGGGAGTGCAGTCCTGCGTGACTAAACCCCAACTATCCAGCAGGAGAGCCCGAGAGTGAGAGTCCAGAGAAGGCGAACCGTTCACCGTAATCACCCTTCCCGGTGGGTCTGGGCTCACACCTGTCTGGCAGGCCTAATCTCCCTCTGTACACCTGCCTTGACGCTCCCGCCTCTGCTGCTGCCTCCCTTCCTGGAAGGTTGGAGGACACCGTGGGTCCCTGGGGATGGGGCTGGGAGTCCGGGATGAAGGACCACCCCCCACCCCCGCCAGCGCTTTAAGAGCTGCTTTGGAGCTTTTCTCTTGCCTTGTTTAGAAGTGGCGTGGTAGGGAGAGTGGAAAAGAGCACTGGACTGAGAGTCTAGCCCGGGTTTTGGCCTGAGTTTTAGTCCTGGCTCTACTGCATAGTGCAAAGATTGATGGTGCTGGTGGGGCCAGAAGGCCCCTCAGCTCAGCCAACCCCGTTTACACGGCAAGGCGCCAAAGCCCAGAGAGATGTCAGCCTGGTCCCTGAGCTCACATTTCCTCACCGTCTAATCTGCTCTTTCCAACACGTCCTGGTCAGTTTGCATCCTTTCTGACTCAGTTCATACATGAAGGGAGTGGGATTCCTTGTCTGCATTTTTAATAGGGGCTATGGTAAAGATTAAATGAAGCCTCACATGTGGTAAGTGTTCCATAAACTCCTACGTTAAAAAAAAAAAAAAAGGCAACACGGTGATGGGAGGGTCCCTTAGGGCTTGGCAGTTCCCTGGACAGATCTCAAGTGCACCACCAAGAGATGGTAGGCGCGGGAGCCAGTGGTGGAAGTTTACTCCCTGGCCTGTAGTGTCTCTGCTCCAGAGTAAACACTGGCCTTACCAAATCCACTGCTCTCCCAGGGTCACCGTGTTTACAGCAGAGCAGGCCAAAGGGCAGGAATGGTGACCAGCGTAGGAGGGTGAGGGCCTGTGTTCCAGATGTATGGCTGACCCCCCTCCCCACCAGCTGAGGTGCTGGTGGACCTGGGAGTGCTGCAGCCCTGCAGACTCTTCGAGAAGCTCTTCTGTGGTGGTGGGAAGCTCTTCTGCTGTGTTGGGGTGGAGGGGGCTCTGGATGGTGAGGGTGTCGCCTGTGCAGCTGCACTGAGGGCTGTCTTCAGCATCGCTGCGCCCTCCCCTCTCCAGGCTGCCCCTGTGTCCCAGGCCACTGCTCTGGGCCTCCTCTCCGCCCAGCTGCATGTCTGCAGGCCTTTGTTTCAGGGCTGCCAGCCACCCTGCCCACTCCCCTCCTTCCCCAGCAGGAGCCTCAGGCTGGGGCCCTGGCCGCTGGAAGTCACCAGGAAGCTCTCTGGGAGCCCCCAGGGGACCTCTAGACCTTCATTTCCTCTGTCAGGCTCATTTGGGCCCCCCAGCTGGCCCCTGGCCAGATTCGTGGTCTTTTTCTCAGTTTTTCTTTCTTCCCCCGAATGAATGGATCATCCACTTTTTCTCCCTACACTCCTGCCTCTCAGTTCTATTTTATGTCCTTGTGTTCAGTCATTCGACAGTTAGTGATTTAGCACCAAATATGTATGAATGCTAGCTGCTGAGGACACAGCAGTGAACAAAATACAGTACTCAACAATTATTGACCTTGTGGAGCTGACATTAAACAAGATAGATAACACAAATAAAGCGCTTGTTAATGATAACCAGAAAAATATGATAGGGAAGGCAGATGTGAATCAGGAGGGGAGGTGGTCAGGAAAGTTTCCCTGAGGAAAGGACTTTGGAGCTGATATCCACAGGAGCTATTTCTTTGGCTCTGGTTTCCCTTTCTTGAAACCCGGTTCAGCATCCCACTGAGGCCTTTAGGAGCAGGCTTTGGAGTCAGACACCTGGGCTCAGCCCCTGGCCCGCAGCCCACTGACGTGGAGCTAAACTCCTTTGAACCTGCGTTCTCACCTGTAAAACAGAGTTAGTCATCCTGCCTAACGTGTGGCATTGTGTGAATGAACAATGAGATGACATGTGTTCACTGTCCAGTGAAGCCTGTAGAGAGGTGTGAGAAATGATTTCTCCAACCCTATTCTGAAGAAGGAACTTGAGACATAACAGGTACTCAAAATATACTGTTAATATTTAAATTAAAAAACATTACAGTGCAAGATACATGGCCATTAATCCTTTGAAAAATACGCCCCTCCCTTTTTTCTGTTTTTTTTTGGGGGGGGAGGGGTTTGGGCGACACAGTCTCACTCTGTAATTCAGGCTGTCTTTGAATTCGCTTAGTCCAGGCTGGCCTTGAACTCGTAGCAATCCTGCTTCAGCCTCCTGATGCCATGAGTACAGGCATGCGCCGCCACGCCGGGCCTACTCTCCTCACTTGGAGCACACCGATCCCGTTGTTCTTGTGCTTTCTGAAGTAGTTCTGGAAGTCGTCTTTCATGAATGTCTCTACAAGGTGTGAATGAAAGTATGGCATTTGCTGCTGCTGAGTGCCAATGGAAAGGCAGGCTCATAAAAACATGATGGCGTGTCCCCCTCTATGTTATTTACTGAATTTGGCCCCGTGCAATTTCTGCCTCTTCCCCAGTCAAATGGACCACGAAAGGCAAATGTTTTGAATTTTTTCAGGACATCGAGGCAGCCGTAACAGTGCAACCGCAAACGCTCACAAAAAAGGACTCTCAGAACTGCTTCAGGAAGCAGCAGGAACAATGGGTGTGTCCGAAATCAGGGGAGTATTTTGATGGCAGTTCATGGTAACGTGTCTTTTACTATAATATATTAAAAAAATGTTTTCAACGTTCACCTTAGTTTTCAGTCACACCTCTGTTTCCTGCCAGGTCTCAGGGTTCTGGGTGGAAAGTTTTTCCTTCAGGTATGAGGCGGGAGGGAGAGCTTCTAAGGCAATGAACAGAAAACCTGAGTGAATCCCTTCTAGCAGTCGGCCTTTCTGCTTTACCGCGGACTGCAGATGGTGGAGGAAGCAGGACTCCCAGATGTGTGCTGGCCCTTACCCCTGTGATAGATTGGGTGACCTGGGGCAGCCCTGACCTGTCCTTTATCTGGAACTCCCCCTGCTTCCAACCGGCGCGTGGGGCGAATCACGCCTTCGTCCCTGGCCTCTCCCCTGGGTCCCACAGCTGCAAGGCTGTCTCCCCTCCATCAACCTTGTGTTGATAAGACAGATAAGTTATGCTGGGGGGCGGGAGGGAGAGGGTCACATGATGGTGGAGCTGTCCCTGTGGAGCCCAGGGAGGTGACAAGGGATTCTCAGCAAGGGCGTGAAGCAACCCCATGAAGATCTTCCATAAGGGGTCAGCAAGGACCAGAATAAATGGGCTGGTCTCCGAATGATCTTTCTGTTTCAGCCTCCCAAGTAGCTGAGACTACATGTTCCTGCTATTGTACCTGGCTCAGAATTTTTTTTGTGGCTTTTTAGACAGGGTCTTGTGATGTAGTTCAGGCTGGCCTTGAATTCACTGTGCAGCCCAGGCTGGTCTCAAACTCTCAATGATCCTCCTGCCTTGGCCTCCTGAGTGCTGGGATTACAGTCACATGCAACAGAATGACTGATAGAATGAGAGCTCAGGATCAGGCCTGCCTAGGTCTGAATTGCTTCTAAGCAAATTCATCCGCAGGGTGTCTTCCTCTCTCAGCTGGAAACACAGGCGTCAAAGGGGCGTAATCTAAACTTCTGTCAGAGTTTGTGGTGAGTGGTTTCCTGGGGGGGACTCTGCCCTGGGTCAGGAAGTGAGGATGGGTGGCGAGGGCTGGGGTCGAGGAAGTGGTCATCAGCCAGACCACTCCCTGGCAGGCCTGCAGCACAAGCAGGTGGCCGTACGGGTCCTGAACTGAATGAACTTCCAAGCCTGCCACTTGGGGTGCAACCCAGTATCATCCAACCTCAGAGGAAGTTGGAAAGAAGGCTGGACAGTCTCAAGCATGCATATGATGTTGGGTGGCCGGAAGTTGGGGCAGGGTCCAGCCTGTGGCCAGCTGGAGGCCTGTTTGGGATGCCAGCGCCCACCTCTCCCCTGTGACAGAAAGCTGGGGCTAGAGGCTGTCCCTGGTGACAGGCAGAAGCTCCCTGAGGATGGGAGCTATGCTTGCCTCATCTCTGTTCCCAAAGAGCATTGAGTGTTGCACTAAGGGTGATAGACTGTGGTGGGTGCGGGCTTGGGCTGCACCCCAAGAGTAATCCAGGCCGAGGGGGGTGGGCTCAGCCACTCCAGCTCCTGTCTCCCTGGGCTGGGGAAGAAGGTGATGGGAGGGATTGGGTCCAGCCCTGGAATGCGAGCAGAGGGGCAGGGCAGCCTTGCTTGGTTCTTCTGGTTGGCCTTGGGGGGCGGAGCCTGGATGGAAGCTCAAGGATTCTTATTTCATGCAGAGCAGACTCGGATGGAACTCAGAACCTGAGCAAAGTTCTAGCGGGTTCCGTGGTAGCTGTGCGCAGCCTTTTGCAAAATATGAGGGTCCTAGAAGTTGTTCTGATTATTGTTGGAGTCTGAGTTGAGAAGGGAGGGAGGCAAGAGAAATGAATGAAGTCTGTTTTGTAAGAGGATGTCAAGAGGAGAGATGGGTTCTGCCGGCACTAAGAGAGCTCTTCAAACCTCTCTTGTACTCTCTAGGCTGTGAGACTGTGTGTGTAAACCAGAGATTCCTGAGCAATAGATGCAAATCTGCCTGTCTGCCTGTCTTTCTTCTCCCTCCCTTTCTTTCTTTTTTATTTTGAGATAGGGTCTTGCTATGTAGTTCGGGCTGGGCCGAACTCACTAAGTAGTCCAGTTGGGGTTTGAACTTGTGAAGATCTTCCTGCCTCAGCCACCCAAGTGGTGGGATTACAGGCATGGGCCATCACACCCAGCCTGGTGAGTTCTCTATTTCTTGAAAAGGGAGACAGTATTCACATAGCATCTGTCCATCCAGCTCATTGCTGCACCCCAGTGCCTGTTGTATTGTAGGATTCTGTAAATACTTGTTAAGCAAAGTGCTACTGTGGAATTAAAGACATTCTCATACTCTTTGCAAATGTTTATTCCAGTCTGAAAGTGCCCAGCATACAAGATTTTAAGAAGTGTTGCCCTAGCCTGCAGAGTATAGGGAATCTAGCGGCAGTGGGGGCTCAGTCGTCCTGGGCCTGCTGCAGAATTTGCATCCCTGCAGCTTGGGCCAGAGTAGATGGCAGGGTGTGCGGATAGCCTTGGATGTGAGTCCTGTACTATCCCGTGCTACCGCCCAGTCCTGACCCCAGCCGAGGATATAGCAGGAAATGTGCACCGGCCTCTCCAGATCTGGTTTAACTTTTATATATAAGCTGTCCAGATCCAGAGCAGATAGGAAGCAGCAAATGAAAGAGGGTAAAGAAACCAGAATAGATGCCTTTAATCTGGGAGGCTAAGACAGGAGGATCACAAGTTTGAGTCCTGCCTGGGTGACTTAGTGAGACTGTCTCAAAATAAATAAAAATAAATGGCTGAGGGGCTGGGGATTTAGCTCAGTGGTAGAGCAACTTGTCTAGAAAGTGCAAGGCCCTGGCTTTGATCCCTAGCACCAAAAAACAAAACAAATGAAAGCTGGGGATGTAGCTCAGTGAGAAAGCCCCGGGTTCCATCCCTAGTACTGGAAAGAAAAAAAAAAAATGGTCAGAAAGAAACCAGAATAGAGAGGGGAGGGAAATGGCCACAGTGCAGTGAAAACTGGCTGTGAGAGCAGCTGAGATCCGAACACTGTGGACCAGGTCCCAGGAGGAGCCCGGAGTCATTTGTTTAGGGGAACAGCTTGGCACACCTTCAACCTCGGGCATCGTCTGTGTGATAATGGATGCTTTGCTGGTATTTGTGACCCTGAGTCATCAAGAAAAGGCTAAATTATATTCCCTTGCCTCTGTTTAGGAAGGCAGAGATTTCTAATCAGATTGGCTAAAATTTTAAAAAGGTGTTGATACTTCGGTAATTTCACCAATTCTCTCAACAAGACAGAATAAGCGCTGTTACAACCCCTCACCCTGTAAGGAAACCAAGTCCCCATAAGTCCCCATAAGGTTGGACAACTCATCTGGGGTCACTCAGCTAATACAGCGGCACCCCGATTCATGAACTCAGTTAACTTCACGATTCTGGCTGCAAACCAAATTGGATGAGAACCGAATCAAATTTCCCCCAAAGGTCAACCTAACCATCAAACTTGTTTTGGTTCTCATCCAACTCAGTTTGTGACCAGAATGGTAGAAAGAATCAAGTTCGTGAACTGGGGCACCACTGTACTTCATAGAAATGAGGTTTGAACAAACCCTCCCACTTTCCCTCCTTCCCCCCATTCTCTCTCTCTGTCTCTCTCGCTCTCTCCTCTTTATTCGATCACCCAAGATCCCTTGTATACCAGGCCAGAGCTCCACCACTGAGCCATACCCCTAGCCTGAGGTCCGAACATCTGCATGACTCTGGGATGGAGCGCCTGGATGCTCTTTAGCTATGTCGCAGACTGTTTTGAGACTCTGCCGTCTCAAAAGTGTGGCATTTTGGACAGTTCTCTGTCCACAGGGGTCTTGCTAGATGAGGTTTGGATTACAACTGAGCTGGGATGGGTCCACTCCTAATTCAGTTGCACCCAAGCAGATCGCCAGCTGTTTCAAGGGAGTTTGCCCTCCTTGAAGCAAGGAGGCTGAGGCGGGAGGATTGCCACGAGTTCAAGGCCAGCCTGAATTACATAGCAAGACCCTGTCTCAAAAAACAAGACAAAACAACAACAAAAGGGAACAAGAACAACAACAACAAAAAATTGGCACTTAGATTCAGATATAGATGGGGAATTTTCATGTCTATTGCCTTCCATGATTAAATAAAATTTTTTTGAACTAGGTACTCCAAAAGGGAAAATGTAAAATGTCTCCAAGCCGCTTGGGTCACCATCCTGAGACTTGGAAGAGCTTCTTGTGTACTTGTGTAATTCTGTCCTTTATCCATCTCAACTGCTGTTACCTTTTTCTTGTTGATTTCTGTGTGTGTAATAATTGTTTATAGGTTATACATGTTATATAGATAATGTATCTATGGATTTTATCAATCTTCTGTGTTTTGTTCCAGAAATCCTTTCTGGGCTGGGAACGTAGCTCAGGGCGCACGTGAGCTTGCCAGGCATGTGCAAGGGCCTGAGTTTGATCCCCAATACTTGGGGGGGAAGAAAAGAAAAGAAGAAAGAAATCTTTTCTGCTCTTACTGTGTAAACAACCATGTTAATATGTTTCCTTGTGAATTTAAGTTTTGCCTGGTACACTCACACTTTAAATTCCTCTGGTTATCAACCCTGGGTGCATGTGAAAGCTGCACGAGGGGCGTTAGCAAATGTGCTGCCGCCTGCACCGCACTCCAGGCCACACCCGCAGAGTTGAGGGCTCGGGATGGGGCCCCGCGTTGTCCTGGAGCGCTCTGGGTGACTTGGATGTGTAGCGGTGGCTGGGAGCCACCACTCAGCCCTGAGAGAGGGAACTGATTTTCCTCTTGCCAGAAGAGTGGCCAGTTTTTCCAGCACTGGTATTAAATGGTCTACACTTTTCCTATGTTGATACTTTTAATATTTTTCTGTCTTTCGTGTTTTATTGAGCTATATTTTGTACATTTTAAAATTTATCAGTGTATAGTGCAGTGTATAGTTCACTGGTTTTTAGTGTTTGTACTATTGTGCAGCCATCACTACTGTCTAATTTTATATTTTCATCACCCCCGAAAAGAAGCAATCATTTCCCATTTTCCGCATCTTCCAGCCCTAGGCAACCACTAATATACTTCGTGTCTCTTTAGATTTACCTATTCTGGACATTTCATATAAATGGAATCATATTGTATGATTTGTAGCGATTGGTTCTTTCACTTAGCTGATGTTTTCAAACTTCATCAGTCCTATAGCATGTTATAGAAAGTAGTTTATTCTTTTTCTTTTTTCTTTCTTTTTTTTTGGGGGTACTGGGGATCAAACTTAGGGCCTTGCACTTGCTAGGCAAGTGCTTTACCACTGAGTTAAATCCCCAGCCCCCAGCCCCCTTTTTTGTTTTTTTGAGACAGGGTCTTGCTATGTAGTTCAGGCTGGCCTTGAATTCATTATGTAGTCCAGGCTGGCCTCAAACTCGTGGTGATCCTCCTGCCTCAGCCTCCCGAGTGTTGGGATTATTATTATTATTTTTTTTCTAAGAAAAACTATTTCAAACAGGTGCAGTGGTTTGTGTGCTACAGAGAAGGGGCTGGTTATAGCAGTTTCATTTCACATCTATATGGATGTATAAATTAGATCTGACTTAGAAGTGCTTAACTTCTGCTAAAATGTAGATTCAATCCAACACCACACCAATTTGTACATTTATTGTAGACTTCATACTAGTACTAGAGATTAAATTTTTATTACCAAAAAAAAATGAGAATAACCTTGCAGCTAGCTACTAAAGTAGTGAGCTGTGAAATCGATTCCCTAGTATTGCTTTGAAAATATACCCTTGAGTGGTTAAGAGAAATTCCAGCTGCATCCAGATGTGTTATGTTGGGCCAGGGATTTAGCTCAGTGGTCAGAGTGCTTGCCTAGCAAGCACAAGGCCCAGAGTTTGATCCCTGGCACCAAAAAAACCAAAAAAACACAAAAAACAAAAAACAACCTGATGTGTTATTTTACTGGGATTCTTCAGTCGTCACCTGGTATTGGGTTGATTGTCACTGCTCTTGTGGGACCCCAGCCAATTAAATGCCAGCACTTCTCAATTCTTTAGGAAGACCGTGTTTTCTCCCACTCCTGTGTAAACCGAGAAACCGGATCAGTCAAAATGATGCTGCCCACATCAGCCCTGGTGGCACTAACTCTCCCTCCTGCTGACGAAGATCCTGTGTTGACATTAAGTACTTTGTTCTTGCACAGCTTTTGGACCTTTGCTGCTTTCTTGTCATTTTCAGTGTGTACACCTAGAGGGTGTCTAAGAAGAACACAGGAGATTTCTAATTCCGGGAATACCGAATACCTGTCCCACCGTTCCGTCAGCCCGCCACCAAGTGGGGTCGGGTTTTGTTCCAACTCCAGCAAGACGCCTGGAGCAGCTGCAAACAGTGAGACAATTCTGGAAAAGATTGGTTTACACATGCATCTTCCTTCACTGTCTTTCAGATGGGCAGAAATTGCAATAATAGGAGTTCCTTCTGCGACTATGCCTTGTACAAATGCATCCACTCATTTTGTTCTTTAGCCTGACTTTCTCTTACCAAATCAATTTTATTCTGTAGTATTGAAAGAGGCTTCAGTTTCACGATTTCCGTTGCAGCCAGGAGTTCAGAAGTCTGAGGCTGAGGGCGAGATTCATTACCAGCTATCAACAGGAGAGGTGGGCCCGTCACCGCACCGTCCCGCATAGTAGCCATCACAATGGCCAGGCCAGGACCGTCAACAAAGGAAACATTCTGACTAATGTGAAGTTCCCTTTGGTCCCTGGAATGTCAGTAGGAAACTCTTCTTCGGGTTATCGTGAGCCAATAGAAATTGTTTTTTTTCCCCCTACTTTTTGCTATTACAGATAATGCTGCCATGAACATTTCGTGTACACATTTTCGTGTGGATGTATGTTTTCAGTTCTCTTGGGTGTATCTATACCTAAGTGAGTTGCTGGGTCATATGGTAACTCTATATTTAACTTTTTGAGAACAGTTGAGTTGTTCCAGATAGTCTACATTGTAGCACATTCCCATTAACAGTGTACAAGGTTTCTGATTACACCAGAATCTCACTGACACTTGTTAGCACCCATTATCTTGATTTTAACCATCCTATAGTGTTGTGCTTTTTTTTTTTTTTTTTTTTTGGTGCCAGAGATCAAACTCAGAGCCTTGTGCTTGCTAGGCCAACACTCTAACCACTGAGCTAAATCCCCAGCCCTGTAGTGTTGATTATGTTTTTTGGTTTGCATTTCTCTAATGACTATTGATGATGAGAATCTCTTCGTGTGCTTATCAACCATTTCTATATCTTTTCTGGAAAAATATCAATTCAAATCTTTTGTCCCCTTTTAAGTTAGACTGTTTGATCTTTTTATCATTGAGTTGTAAGGATTCTTTATAGGTTCTGCATATAAGTCCGCCATACATATATGACTTAGACATATTTTCTCTCTGTGGTTTGTATTTTTACACTCCCCACCTGCCAGTTTTGGGGATCAAACCCTGGGCCTTGCAGATACTAGGCAAGTGCTTTACCATTATGCTACCTCCGCAGCACAAAAGCTTTTATATTTTAAATATTACTTAGTTTTGTGGTGCTGGGAATTTAACCTAGAGCCTTCACACTAAGCTTTATTGCCAGCCTTTGGCCACCTTTTCTAAAAAAGCTTTTTATTTTGAGACAGTGTCCAGGCTGGGTTCAAACTTGGATCCTCCTGCCTTGGCCTCCCATTGTGCTGAGATTACAGGTTTGTGCCACCGTGCTTGGCTAAGCTTTTAATTTTGATGAACTCTTGTGGGTTTTACAGATGCTCTTTATAATGTCGAAGATGTTTCTCTATTTTTAGTTTCTTCAGTGTTGTTAGATTTTGTTTAATATTTTTTCTAGTATTGAGATGATTGGTAGCCATGTTTTAGTTTGTTTCTTTTTTTTAGTACTGGAGATGAGATACAAGAGTGCTATGCTGCTCAGCTTCTCCTCCAGCCTTCTTTATTTTTTTATTTTGAGACAGGGTCTTGCCAGATTCCCCGGGCTGGCCTTGAACTTGTGATGCTCTTGCCTCAGCCTGACAAGTTGGAATACAGGCTTGAGCCACCACAGCAGTGGGTGTTTTCATTTTCTAGTACAGGGGATTGAAAACCCCAGGCCTTTGCACTAGGCTTCATCCCCAGCCATGTCTATATCTATATCAATTAATTAATTATTATTATTATTACTATTTTTTGAGATGGGGTCTTGCTAAGTTGTGAAGTTACCCAGGCTCAGGCTGGGCTTGAATTTGTGATCTTCCTGCCTCAGCCTCCAGAGTGCTGGGATTACAGGTGTATGCCACTATGCTTGGCCGAAAGGTGGTTTTTGTACTTTATTATTATCATTGAATTATATTAATTGATATTTGGATATTGACCCAATCTTGCATTTCCAGAATAAATCTCATTTGGTTACCTTGTATACTCTTGTTTATATGTTGCTGGATTCTATTGATTGATTGATTGATTTGGCGCTAGAGATCAAACTCAGAGCCTTGCTAGGCAAGTGCTAAATCTCCAACCCCTTATTTGTTTTTTTGAGACAGGGTCTCACTTTGTAGTTCAGGCTGGCCTCGAACTTACAAAGTAGCCCACTGTGGCCTTTGAACTCAGTGGTGATCCTCCTGCCTCAGCCTCCCAAGTGCTGGGATTATGGGTGTGGGCCACCATGCCCGGCTGGGTTACTATTTTTGATTAGTTTATTAGTATTTTGTAGAGAATTTTTATGTCTATCATCATAAGGGGTATTGGAATTTAGCTTTTTTTCTGTGATGTATTGCCTAGTCTTTTTTTTTTTTTTTTTTTTTTTTTGTGGTCCCAGGGATCGAACTCAGGCCCTTGTGCTTACAAGGAAAGCACTCTAATCACTGAGCTAAATCCCCAGCCCCTGTA
>PVJO010013609.1:0-20544 GCA_004026905.1 Hystrix cristata
AAAAAAAAAAATCTGTAATAGCTAAGTCTTGGAAACAACCTAAATGTCCAACAGCCAATGAATGGCTAAAGAAAATGTGGTTTTTCTACACAACAGAGTACTACACCGCCATAAAAAAGGATAAACTAGAGTCATTTGTATGTAAATGGATATTCCTTGAGAATATACTATTAAATGAAATAAATCAGATACTCCTGAGTACACATTGAATTGTTTCTCTGATATGAGAAACCATAACTGTGAATAAGGACAAAGAGGTGCAATAGATATTATATAAAAGGAAGATAATATACAAAGGAGAGGAGAACTAGAAAGAGAGAAGGGGGGAAAGCAGGAAGGGAAAAAAGGAAAGAAAAGGGAAAGGGAATTCATGGAAAAATATGAATAAACCTGCTGTAAATAGGGAAGGAGGGAACAGAAGGGAGGGGTGGTAAAGAGGGGGGAAAACCAATGTACATCATGTACAGGTACAAAATAAATGTGATGAATGTGATAATTGTATGTACAATGTACCAATACATGTTCATGGTTAAAGATAAATTTTAAAAAAAAGTGAATGTAGTCCAAGAAAGAAAGAAATAAAGGGAAAGAGAGAGGAGAGGAGAGGGGAAGGGAGGGGAGGGAAGAAAGGAGTCACCAGAGCACTGATTAGGAAAACATCTCTTTTCCCTTGATCCTAACTTTTTTCTCATATGCCTCAGTTTGCACTATTCTTAAATTTCATCGGAGTTTTAATTCCTTCGGCTTATGATAAAACATTTTCCATTTGTTTCTACCAAGGACCTGATTGGGTTTCTCAATATGACAAATGCTAAATATATACCAATCAAAACATTCAACTGGTAGCATATGCTGAATTTCCTAAGCACTAGAGTTTAGTCAGGAGCTTTTTGGCTTAATGAGTCTTGCCTTTACATTTCTGGTGCACATCATTACAGAATTTTTTCCCATCTTCTTCAAAGAACTAGAACAAATCAAAAGAACAAAACAAACTACAACAAACCAGGATAAATCCTTTCTTTGTTTATTATTTATATGTAATATAATCAGATTAGTAGTACTGGCAGCATTTATGGAAGACACTGAGGGTTTACTGACTGTTCTAATGCCAAATTTTATAAAGACTAAAATCACAATATTTTACATTCATATAGTTCTTCATATTATTTATTTAACAGACTTCCAGAGCTTTCACCTAATTTGATATTTACAAAAACTCTTTGAATTAGGCAGAATGATTTGTCCTGCTTCATGGGGGAGATAAGCAAAGCCCAGAGAAATTAAATGGTCTTCCCAAAATCAGAGATAGTTATTTACAGGGACAAGACAAGAACTAGCCTTGACCCCCACACCCAGTGCTCTTACACCATTCTCATTAGGCTTTACTACAAGGACCTGTGGGGTGACCAGGCTAAAACATCACTGACTTCTGTCCTATTACTGGAGGGCAACCTTACCAACTTTTTGATGGGCATTTGTTTGTTTGTTTGTTTTGGGTTTTTTTTTTAACATTCATAAAAATATAAATACTTATTATTGGCCTCCACCTTTATTCTCTGACAGGAAATTGTACCTCAATACCAAAATGCAATCATTAGTCTTAAAAACACAAATCCCTCTAGTTAAGCATATGATTCCATTTTTTCCTCTAAAAATGACTAATATTCAAATACTACTTTATTTCCTTTGTAAATATGAGGTGGATTCTGATCTAACACACAGAAATAGATTAATGCAATTGTTGATTTCCTTTGGAAGGCTAGCTGTCCTTACTTAAACTCCAAGACATTTTAACTTGAAAGCTGTTTCAGTTTTAGCTCTGATGAGCTCAGGTGTGATTTTCTTGATGAACAAGACCAATAATGTCTCAAAATTTCAAAAAGAAAGTAACCAAGCGGTATCAGATGGATTATTTTATGTGGCAATCACTTCAAATTAAATAATGTGACATTCACAAAATGCCATTTGGTAAATAGCTCTCAGGTAACCAGTTCTTTCACTTTCTTAGTCCTCTCGCTAAGAAAGGTATATAGTATTCCTCCACAAGAGATGCATGATTCTTCGTCTTTTGAGATTTTCTGTCAAATCATCCCCATATAAGTATTCAATATTTATGTTCCCCCCCAAATTCATATGTTGAACTTCTTTCCTTCAAAGTAGGGCCTTTGGAAAGTGATTGAGGCATAAGAGTCATGAATGGGATGAGTGCCTTTCTAAAAGAAATCCCAGAGAGCTAGCGTTCCTTTTTCCCCAAGATGGGAAGTAGAAACACAAGAAGACAGCAGTTTGCAACACAGAAGAAGGCCCTCATCAAAACCTCAACATGCTGGCCCCTGATCTCATACTTCCACTCTCCAGAATTGTAAGAAATAATTTTCTGTTGTTTATAGGTCATCTACTCTATCATAATTTCTTCTAGAAGCCCAAGCTGACTAAAAGAAGGTTAGGTTAAGTCTGTTTTGAGAAATAAACAAAAAAAAAAAAGCTTGACAGTTTTGTATTTATTGGATATTATAAAAATACATCAATAGTACACCCAATATGTTACCTCCAGACAAACTGATGTGATCATATGATTTTATATTTGTTTGTTTAACTTTTATTATTAACTACAACAGATGCAAGAAACTAGAACCCGGTCCTTAGGGAGATAATAGCTGAAGTGGGATTGTAGAAGGGCAAAACTAAGAGTAATTTGATGAGGTAACTTATTGAATAGGGATTAATATAAATCAAAAAGAAATGCATAGAAAATGTTAAGGCAATTTAGACAAATTTATGTTTTGCCATTTGTGTGGTATTTCACAGAAGCAGTAAAATTTTAGTTGATAGTTTCCAATAATATCTTCACAAATAGAAAGTAAAGATTAATGTATAGGCAGGTTAAGGTTACTCAAGAGATAAGGTAGTATAAAGTTTAAAATAATAACTATAATAACATATAATATGTAGTCAAATGACTATAATATATCATGAGTAATATCAGCCTTTAGGTAGAAGGAAGTCTGTCTTTGGATGGATAGCCCAGAAGTGTTCTGCTAAGGGAGAAAAAAATAGTGAGTAAGAAGCAGGAATGGGAAGTAAGCCCAGTAAGTGTGCATCACCAGGCAAACCTCTAGGGAGACTCTGGAGACACTCTTCAGAGTAGTTGTGATAGGAGCAGGGTTGGAGGAGCAGGAAGGGGCAGTGGAGCTGGAGTAATAGCCTCACAGTTGCTGGTCTTTGGTTAAAGATTGGGGAGATGTAAATTCCCAAATAAGGCTGCGCCCTATCTCTAAGAGCCACAGCTTTTGAACAGAAATCTATCTGTTCTAGGACCCATTTTAGGAGAGGTGGCTTTCAAGTCCATTATATCAATATCTAAGATATGTTAAGTCCTAAACAAAAGACTTTGAGTCTCTAGTGGATAAGCAACAATAGCTCATCATTTTCAAAAGAATTGTTACAAAGATATATAAGGAAATAGTGGGTTTCAGAAGTATTCTGGAGAGAAACACTTTCCTGCGTGCCATGCTGAAGACAGTGCCATGCCAAGGAGCCAAGAAGAATGTCATGGGATGCTGAAGCTGACTTCAGATTTCAGATAGCAGGTGGAAGACTGTTGCCACAGAGGTCTTGGGCTGGCTGGTATTTGCTCTTACCTTGTCTCTAGTTCTCAAATTTCCAGGACTAAAACTGAGAGGACATCATCTCAGAAAAGGTATGTTACCTAATTATTTTAGGTATGTAATTCCAAGATTGTTCTCACCATCTCCTTTAGTTACCTAGTGACCTGATACTTATAAAAGGCATTAGTAAGTGTTCTACTGTTCAAGGAAATCTGTGGGACATACATTCAGATGAAGTTCTAGTAAGAGTCAGGACCGCCACATAAAACACTCCAAGTAGCAAATTAAATAGACAATATGCATTTGGGAATATATATTGCAAAAGTATGTACTAATTCTTTCAGGCACAAACACCACTGATCAGATGAATGTCTAAACACTATATCCAATTTTCAGTTTATAACACGTTAACTGGAATCTAAGGAATTTTGTTAGAGCATGAAAAATTTACAAGAGATACAAGAAAATGTCATGAACAAAAGAAGAATAAGAATGACCAACATTTTCTAAATATACAACTATTAGGAAACTTTTTTGTTCTTTAAAAATGACTATTATCTTTCTGATTATAAAAGTAAAGCCTCGCTAAAAAAATTAGACAAGTAATCACTGGCATTTTCCCCTTTTCCTTTTTATTGTACATACATGTTTACTGAAGTACAAACATATACTGAAGCACAAACATATACAGCTACAATTTCTAAAGCAAAGATACCTATTTGAGAACCACATATAAGATAATTAGGTTTTTGTTGAAGTCAGAGCAAGGTCACATAAAAGCTATTGGCTAGTCATTGTTTCTGTATATGTGAGCTTCTCTTCTCTTTTTATTTCCTACAATCTTTGAATATTTCACTTGTGGTAATCAACAAATTATTCATTTAACAGTTATTAACTCTTAATGTGTAGTCAGCAGTGTATACATGGTGATGGACCTTAGAGTCTAAGGGAAGCAAATATACAAGTCATAATTACATGTATGAGATGCTATTAAAGAAATAAAAATGATGCTGTATTTAAGAATAATAGGGTTTAATGCCCAGAAAGAATGGTTAGAAAAGTAAATCAAAAATGAGACTTAGATAGCAACTTGAATATAAAGAACTAGCCATGGAAAGAAAAGAGGAAAACACACTCCCAACAAGGGGAGCACCATGAACAAAATACTTAAATCCAGTTTGTTGCAAAACCTGAATGTAAAGTGACTAGACTGCAGTGACTAGAGACAAGAGCTGGAGAGCAGAGACAGAAGGTCATGCATTAATACATACTTGTACCTTGCAGAGCCAAGTGTAATGTAGGGGAAATAAGGAGTTCTTACCATGGAAACAAAAGGACAAATTTATGATTTAATATGATAACATCAACCCCTATATTAGTTGGTGGCAAGAGGGAAAGCAAGGTGCCAGTTAGTGGGTTATTGCAGGGACATGGACAATAGAAGACGTGCTCTGAAGGTAGGTAATCCTTTTGTGGATGGATGGGATGTGAAATGTGGGAAGGGGCAGAGTAAAAAAAAAAAAAAACAATCAAACGTTTCTATTTCAGCAATTATGTAAAATGGTGTGTCACTTACTGGCACAGAGAAGGTTTTTGGAGAAATATATTTCCATAGGAAAAAGCAAGAGTTTAGTTTTGTATATAGTAAATTTCAGATGTTTGAGAAACATCCACATGGAGTTGTCAGGTAAGTAATTTGGATAAATGAGACAGGAGCACTGAGGGGAGAGGCAAGCTGGAGACATAAATCCAGGAGTTATTAGCATATAGCAGGTTTTTAAAGCCATGGGAAAGAGAAGGTAGAAAGGACCCAGTGCAACGCTATAAGAACTTCAACATAAAGAAGTTGTTCAGATTTGAGTCAGAAAAGGCAGCACAGTGAAAAGGATCATAGAAGTAGAAGGAAAATTAATTTCTTAGAGCCAAGGAAGGAGAATTTTTCAGCATGGAGGGAATGATGAGCAGTGCCAGAAGAAAAACTGGTGAGAGGTTAGGTAAGACAATGACAGAGAAGGATCCCATAGGGTTCAGCAACACCCAAAGGTATTGGCAACACTGACCAGGACTTCAAAGGAACAAAGAGTAAATGAGAAGCAAAAAATGGGTAAGAGGTGAAAAAGTGACTAGGGTCAAGGAGGCTGAGGCAGGAGAGAGGAAGACTGAGGAGGAAGCTTAGAAGGTGACTAATTGACAGAGCACTATCTTCAATAAGGCAAACAGTTTGGGGTCTTGGGCAGGTGAGGAGGGCTTGGCATTTGAAAGCAGGAAGGGTGAGGAGTTTCTCAAGAAATGCTGGAAAGAAAGAGTGAGTATTCCCTATTATCTTCTTAAATCTCAGTGAAATATAAGGCAAAGTAATTAGGTTACAAAAAAGAGGTAGGGAAGATTAGGGTAGTATGAGGCCTGAGAACCAAGGAAATGCTATACAATGCAATTTGCTTTGGAAACCCTGGTATGACAAGAAGTGTTGATATGATTTTATGGTGTCCTCTGTTTACCCCAATATTGTTTACTACAAAAGAAGAAAGGTTACATCTTCCAATGAAACACAAAAGCAGGATCTCCAAAGTCATTTAAAATTATGCATTCACTTGGAAAGAGCAATAAAAAAGATGGGAGCAGATAGGAAAAAAATCAATAAAAAGAAGAAGCTAGGAATCTGGAGTGGATTGAGACAGAAGTAATAGGAGGAGGGGCTGCTGAGGAGTAAGAGTGAGGCAAGCAAGGAATGAACTCCAGTGAAGGCCAAAGCAGTGTTCCTGTGAGGATTAATGGACAAAGCACTCTACAAGCCCAAGAGCCCTTATTTGAGATGGGAGTGTTGGCTTTTGTAATTTGGAGATGAGTAAAATCTAGCTTGACCTTGTTACCCCAAGAGAGTCTGGTTAGAATAGAGTAAAAGAAAAACTCATTGAGATGAGTAGACTAATGAACTAAGACTTTGGATACTGAGGAGAGTTTTCATGTAAATAATGAATTTCCAAGAAAACTGACAGATATTAGAGTAGAGAACAGTGGGGTGGAATTTGAAGAATAAAAATCTTCAGTTGGGGCAGGTAAAAAGGGGGAGGGACAAGAAGGTTAATATAGGACAGCAGCAACATGGGAGACGGAATGTTTCACCAAATGTTAAGAAACTTAGGTATTTTTCAAAGAGAAATGGGAGTGATGATTTAGATGGTATTTGGAAAACATCTCATGATCTTACTACCTCAATCTGAGGTATGCGTTCTTTCTAGGGAAGGCCTCCAGAGAAGTACAAAGCTTCTAGTAAGGCCAAGTGGTAGCAGAGATGTTCTAAAATGAGATGGGGAACTTATGAATGCAGTTTTCTGATAACGGAAAAGAATTGCAAAAGCAGAATGGATAAACTGGGCTGAGGATTTAGCTTAGTTGTCAGAGTGCTTGCCTAGCAAGCCCAAGGCCCTGAGTTCAATCCCCGGCACCACAAAAAAAAAAAAAAAGGATGAGCTATCTGGGGAGATGGTAGAATATAATTATCTAGAGGCATCTGTAGAAAGGAGGAACTCTCAGCTACACCTATTATAAATCTAACTCAGAAGTCATTTACTCAGCCCCTTTTATGTAAGAGATTATCTTTCTGGTAAGCTTTTCAGCCACAAACAGAGAAGAAGCAAGCAGGACAGGCTCATGGGCTTATGCACAGCTCAGAATTTTTCTGTTATAGCAAAGACATGGTGAATGATTTGAACAAGTCAGTAATAACTATAGACGTCTGTGTAAAAATGAATTTAAAATAACTGAAAGTGTAAATAAGGACTAAAATGTATTATATTGGGAAAGGGAAGAAATCGTTCAAATGGTAAAGGGAAGAAGGGAGGGGCAGGGGGAAAGGAACAGAGGGACAAGAGAAAAAAGAAGGAAAAACATGGAAATAAACCTTTTATAAATAAGGAGGGAGGAGGGGTTGAAGGGAACAGAGGGGAATGGGAAAAAAAGAAGCAGCAAAGATATATCATGTACTTGTTCAAATCCCTTATGATGAATGTTATCACTATGGATATCTAAAATGTACCACTGAAACAAAAAGTAAATAAAATTATCTCCAGAGTAACATAAAATAAATATTTTACATTTATGCTGATGGCATCATTTTATTTTTTTATTTTTTATTTTTTTTTATTTTTTTATTTTGATGGCATCATTTTAAAGTATATCAAAGTTAGCATATACCCGTAATTTCAGCACTGATGGGGGCTGAGGCAAGTAGATCACAAGTTTGAGCTTAGCCTGGGCAACTTAGCAAGACACTTGTCTCAAAAATAAAAAATAAAAAGGGACAAGGAGGTAGCTCAATGATACAATGAATTCATTTCTAACCAAAATATTAAAATATTCTTTAAAGCAAGATTTTACTGGAAGACTTAATTCAAAGCTAAAAAAAACGCCATTTTTTTGAGTAATTTCATTCAGCAACGAAATTATTAAGTATCAAAAATTGGAGAGAATTTTATACTAATTAGCTGGGGAAAGAAAAGCTGTTAGGCACTATCTAATTACAATCTTCTTTTCTACTGCTTTTCACTAGTAGTAGGTGTCAACTGCATTTTAAAAAACACTGTTACTTTGGTGACTCACTGTTTTGTTTTTTCAAATATACTCAAGATGTCATTTTTTCTGTAAATTATGTCAGTGTCACACAATTAGTTGAAAATATAAGAAAACAGTATTTTCACTATTTGATCTACAAACATTATTCCACTAAAATTTAACAATTAAATTTTCTCGAAAGCTGAATTGAAGACTAAAACTAAACTAGCAAAAAGCTGAATTATTTTTAGTGTAAATCAAAAGGATTATAAGTCTAACAAAAAAGGCTGCTATCCAAGGGCTTCTCAGACATTAAAAGGACAGTTATTTAATTTAGTACATGAATACAGTTGAAAACTGCAGAAAACTGAGGCAAAGAAAGGTACTTACATAATTCTATACACCAGTATCAGACAAGCCAATGCTGTAGTAAATACTTACCGACAATCATAAAAAATGTAAGATTAGCCTCCCCCTGGAAAGATATGAAACCAATCCAGACCACTCTCTTTCCAAATGTAACATAAAATATGCCACAGAACTGCAAAGGAGATAAATAAGCTAAAAAAAAAAAAAAGTGAGACACTTTGGAGACATAATTTTATTTGGTTGAATGATAAGAAGATGGTAGCCCAGAGTGGGCTCTGGAAGCAGTGAATGGCAAGCTCTAGCTGGTCACATGCCCACAAAAAGAGTAACAAGATAAATAAGAGCTGTGTTTGGTAAGTTTGTGGTGATTTGTTATTCATAAATAGATAAGGAATACACGTAATAACCTAGGGCAAAAATCTCGGGTTCACTGGATATGAAAGTCTTTATTTACCATAAATCCTCTGTGAAATACTTTGGAAACTCAAGTTGAAAGCAGTTTTGATCAGAGGCAACTGGAGGCAGGCAGAGGAAATAAAGCAGTAGCTACTTAAATTTTCTGTATGTGTGAATGTGTGTGTGTTAGTTTGGCAGCAACATTCTTTTCCTCTAGTGCATCATGTTGAAACTTTAGCTACTAAAGCTAAAATAAAGCGGAATACATATGATCAATAGCAAGAATGCTTTTTTGAGGTAAACTGAGGACTAGGATCATTTGGCAAAAGGAAAATGTGAGACATGGCACTGGGATGACCTTCAAAGAAAAGTAAACACTTGTCCCATTTGAAGATATGCAGCAGATGAAAAAAGAACTGAATTTAAGCAAAGGAGATTTTTTTATGCCTAAATAATATAGAGAAAGACACTGTCTCCACTGCATGACTGTAATGAGTATATTTCTTCTCATATTCAGGAAAACCCCTAATATAGCCAGCAGAGAAATCAAGACAAGAGAAAACAGAACAATTTCTTTTGTTCAATGTGAAAATCTTCCATGAGGTTCCAGTTGGGAAGAATTCTGAAGACTTTAAAATTAATGCTAAAGGTGGCAACCACACTTAATCCCATAATTTCTGATTGGATCAGCTGCTGTAACACATCACCCTGCCATCACCAATGTATGACAGCTGAACAAATACTGTACATTGGATCAGAGGCTCTGGTCCTTTCTGTGTGTCATGAACTACAGTGTCTGGTCTAACCACCTTTGTCCCCTGGCATTTCTCTGCTGCAGCCACCTTAGGTGAGGAAATCCTGGCCAGGAACCACCAATCTGTACTTGCCCCAGCAGCTTCACCAGCCATTCAGGTGTTAATCCTGAATGTCAAAGGCCTGAGTAAAGGTTCTGTTTAACAACAGCATCTTTTTCAGTATGGTTACTTTTTCTGAACTCCCCAAAGATGTCACACCACAAGGCTTTACTACATTTCTCCTATTCTTAACTTTCAAGTCAATAGATAATGAAGAATCAGATCATATAAGAAGCTTCAAGAGCAGGAAAATTTGTAATTAGTGTCTAGTCACTTTAGCAAAAAAATAAAGTTTTGGCTCTTAGCATATTTACCACAATGAAAATCTATATATTACATAGTGTCTAAAGACATCCTTTTAAATATACTCTTTATATGCTGTTGGTACTTTTCATTCAAGGGTTTTATTTGGTAATTTGATGACCAAATTTCACTTTATTTATAGTAAAAATTAAGTCATCGTCTTTACTAACAGGTTTTATATGCAGCATCTCCACAAAAGTATCATTTATGTTACAGCCTTCATTAGTTCAAACTACTCTGATTCTCCATTACTATTTTACATATTTTCTCTGATTCTTAAGTAAAATTTATATTTTCCTTGGTTATGAATGTAATTAGAAACTTTTCTGCTTTACAAAGGTAATTGATGTTATATGAACATTTTGAAACTCTAAATTTCTGTGTCATCAGGAAACTCACCATTAAGGGAATTAAAGTGCTATGTTTTATTTATAAATACTACATATGGCATAGACTGTGAGGGACAATTGAGTTGATTTATGGGAAAGTACGTTTGTTCAATCAAAACATGGACTGGCCTAGTCTTCCTCAGTCCCTCCATCCCATCTGTGGACAGCCAGGAAGTCAAGATGTTCTTATTCTGCAGGCTCACCTCCACCTTGGAATACTACTTCATAAGAAAGCCTAGAAGTTGCTCCTCAAGACAGTTACAGGTTACTTGTGAAACACCCTGACTCGGCCCAGCTAAGCCATTTCTCTGACTTCTGGAATACTGGCAAAAGTGAAATCCTCTCTTAAGGCCTTTTTAGTTATTTGGATTATATAAAAAACAAAGGCCACTGCAAAGCTATGGATATAAGATATATCATATGTCTTCTCTATATTAGCAATTTTTTTTTAAATTTCTGCACCTGCACCTCAGTCATTTTTTTTTTTTCTGGCCTATATTCTTACCAATAGACAACATGAATCTCAATATTTTGTTGAGAGGCAATGTTAACAGAAATAGAAATTAAACAAGAGGGTAATTCTCATATATGAGAAAAATGGTTAAGGAATAAAAACAATGTCCTTAATGATCTAAGTCTGTCAAACTATTATGATCCAGTTTGTGACCATGACTAAACTTTCTAGCCCCAGCTTTCTTTCATATAAAATGAGCTAACAAGTGGCAAACTCAATTAACATTTCAGACTACTACTATTAAACTTTTATTTCTATGTGTTTCAGACTCAATTAATATGATGACAGAAAGGGACAAACATAACTTGTCAACTACCTTAACAGTGACTTCTTTTACATACCACATTCACTAATGAAGAGGTTATAATTAGGTTCCAAAGAAAGCATTTCATTAAGTTGAGTGATTTCACTAAGATATGATTATTCTTTCTGCTGGAGCACAGTAAAAATCTTAGAAGATTTCATTTAACTATTTAGCTTCATAACTACAAATAATACATCTCATATAAACTTAAGCTAAAAATCTTTCTATTGATGTTTTCGTGACTATTTCAAAAGAGCAGACACCAATCAATTTTAAGTTCATGAGGAGGTAACACTGCATCTCCAAATTAGAAACAGAAGTAATGTAATAATAAATACCCAAAATTGAAAGAAATGCCACAGGTTCAATTCATCCTCAGGGCTGTAGGGCTGTTTCTCATGCTGTGTCTTGTATTTCATAAATATAAACCTGCAGTTCCTCAGAAATCAAGCGAGTTTTAATAAGTTATTACGAATCTTAAATTAGAACTAATCTTATGACTCCCTTCCAGTGTACTTTCTATTAAGATATTGCCTTTTTCAAATTTGATATTTATTAGCAGCATAAATTATATATTAGATTAATACATTACAAAAATTTGTGCAAATATCAATAGCCAACATTTGTTCATTCAATTTCATCAGTGAATATTTACAGGGTGCCCATTCTCATTCAGAAATTTCACAAAGGTGGATAAAAGGATTTCAAATAAAGCCTGGAGAGTGGTAGAAAAAAAGGCAATTAAAAAGCATTAATATCAATGGGCTTAGAAATGTCTACTAGGTATCAAGGCACTAAAATGGAAATATACTTGGATCATCTCCAAGTACCATGAAAGTCTTTAACAGAGGGTAATGCATGAAGTGAGCATTAACGGGTGAGTACCTAAGCAGATTGAAAAAGGAAAGAGAATTTATAACATAGGAAATCATGTGACCAAGGTTTAAAGGTGAGAACTCACAGGAAATGTGCAACTTAAGCCATTTTGATATCAAGATGCTGCCTCAAATTCACAAAGGTGAGACAAGACTGGGTTGGTAGGTTGGCCAGATGACCAGATTATACAGCTGCCTTATTTATTTCTTGGGCAATGGTGGCTATTAAATACATTTAAACATAGGAATGCTATGGTTATGTCTTAGTTACTGTTGCTGAGACAAAATACCTGACACCCATTAGGGGAAGAGAGGTTTATTTAGCTCACAGTTTGCAGAGGTTTCAGTCCACAATCAGCTGAATCCAAGGCAGGAAGGCACGGCAGGTAGGCAGAAGGCAGTAAGGTAAGCAAAGGGAAGCAAAAAGGGAAAGGCTAGTCTCTTTGTATCCCTTATATCTTATCCAGAATGCTAGGATTAGGGTAGTGCCAAACCAATCAGTGAATTGATTTAGTAATCACATGCCCTTAATCCCAGCATAACTCACTCTAGATTCAGCTGCCTCTGAAAAAGGCCCATTTATGACCTCATGAGGCTTTGGGGAGACATCTAGACACAAACTATAACAGATTATATTTCATTTTGTAAATTTTTTAAGCAGCGTAGTACATATTTAAGAAAGTGACTGAATTAAGGCAAGAAGCCAATGGTTAGTTAGTTAAAAAGATTATCTAGTAAGATGTTTCAAAACCTGACTAGGGCAGTGGTAGAACAAAAATAAACTTCAACAAAATAAAAGGTAGGTAAAATTCATACCTGGCTGAATAAGGAGATTAAGTGAGAAGGTGAAAATATAGAAAACTGTAGTATGGGGAAAATGGGGAGATGAGGTCTCAACAAGTGAGAAAGTAGCAACTGATTTAGGGACAAAGATGATGACTATAGCTGCACTTAAGTATCTGTGGGACATCTAAGTGGAGCTCTACTGCAGGCAGGTATATGAGCTGTCTGGCAAAGAAGTCATGTACTGAGCTAACACTCAGACAGAATCAGCATGTTTTTGATGTGTTGCAATCATCACTATGGCTTAAAGCATTTAAGTAGGTATGCCAAATGAGAAAGAGGAGTCCAGGAAAGACACACAAGATAAGTGGCAAGAGAAATATGAAAAGAACCAGAAAAGTATGTAAGTAATTACTAGAAACTAATGATAAAATATTAAACCATAAATGTGAGACTCATCATCCTGGCTTGTCACCTCAGGTTATTAAATTGAAAAATTCCTCTAGGAACAAGTATAATAAAAGTACAAATGGCCTGAAAGTGCAGACATGTTTAGACATATTTGAAAAAAAATGAAAATAAAAACAGCAATACCAAGTGTAAACCAAGTATAGAGCAATTGGTATATCTTTGACTACTCCCCTCCTTTTTCACCCAGAGTGAAGAAATCACCTGTTTGGACAGTTCTCTCCCCACGGTGATATCAAAAGCCCAGAAGATGGAAAAAAACTACAAAGAGTCTTCCCTGAGAAAGAAAACTGAGGCCAGTCCCGAGCTGATGTTTCCATATCAGAGGATCTCCTGCCTACAAATCTACTGGCCATCACTAAGCCTGAAGACAAAAGAACAATAAAAATGTTTCTCTTAACATCTAAGGCCTTTTAGATATGTTCTCTAGTTTAAGCCTAGGCATCACTGCTTGGTCCACCTGGGTTCAGGAGAAAAGAAGGAACAGAGGCTAATCTGTAGGCATTTCCTTGGTTCATACCTAGCCATGGGCAATGTGACTTAATGGATGAGAACTCAGGTCTGAACATCTCTGAGTGCCATGGAATTTTGGCCTCCAGGGACCAGGCTTCTTCATTTGTAAAATGGTCACTAAAAAGGTGCTTTAAGATGGCTGATGAGATGACTATGTGACAGTATTCTTATTGAAAGCTATTATAAATAAAAAAGCAAGAAAAAAATTCTAGGAGTCATCCATGACTATGCAGTTTGCCTCCCATATCCAGTCAATCAACAGTCGTATATACTTCCTTAGTGTGCCCTAAACTCATCTATTTTCTCAGAAGCTACCACTTAGTCAAAGGCATTATTATCTCCCACAGCCTATACTGCAACATATTCTTATCATTCACAATTCTACACACAATAGCAGGAAGGATCTTTCAAATTTGAATTCAGATCAGACCCATTTCTGCTTAAGAGCTCTCAGTTGCTTCTCATTTTTCTTAAACTGAACACCAGCTCCTTCCCAAGGTCTCAGTACCATGCATATTCTAAACCCGGTGAATTCCATGATCTCATCTCCTGCTGTCCTCACTTACTAAGCCCTCTGCACTGGCTCTGTCTTCTCACCACAGTCCGCTTTAAGGCCCCCAACCCTGTGCTTTCTATCATTCTAAAATGCTGAGCTATTCTCCTCTTTGTCATTCAGACCTCAGCTCATACCTCACCTCTTCTGTGATGACGATGAACTAAATTTAGAAAACACAGAGTACTTTACTATCCTTTTTGTTTTCTTGTGGGATTATCTAATACTATTATTTACTTGTTGATCTGTTAATTGTGAGAAGCACTATGAAAACAAAGATAAATTTCCAGAGCTTGGGTTTAGCAGGTACTAGGAGATTGGTTGAATGAGAATATACACAGCAATGTTTCAGATTATACAGGATGTGTTTCCAGGTGCATTTGTAAGCAAAATAAAGAGGGATGATATATATATATTTTGCTTCGTGGCACATTCTTTACTATTTGATGGGCCAATATTGGCTTTAGATAAAGAATAAACACTGAAAAATATATGTTTAAATGAAGACTAACAGCGGAAAAGTCCAGCATTACTGCATTTGGACTGTATCTGATTCTTTTTAGTTACTTGTCACAGGTGTTCAGTCCTTTTAGGAATACAGTAAGTACACAGATGACTAACTACAGGGACCCACATAATAACACAGTAACAGCATTATCATCTTAACCTATAAACAGTCAACTTAACAAACTCAAGCCCCTATGAGCACCTGCTACTCACTGGGAAAATAGAAGTTATCAGTCAGGAAGAATCTTCTTCTCACCCCTTCCCAATTTACTGAAATCAGCCTGGGTCTGTCCATCTTTCCTTATTCTGTAGAACAAATTATCTTAGTGCTGGCCAACCTTAATCATGGCACCTTTACTTTAGACCCTGTCTTCTATTAGCTCCTTCAGAAATTATCTATTTGTCTCGTAAGTGTCTTTGATTATCTGCATGAGTTTCAATCAAGATCTAAAAATAGCCTAGACATTCAGTGGGTCATGTTAAAAAGGTTAGTATTTCCAGAAAAATCCATGTTCTAAATTACTTACTATTATTTCCTGTGCGCTTCTGCATAATTTTACATAATTTAGGTTTAACTCTGCATACTTATATGCAGAATAAATACTTAACACTCATAGAAAAAATATCGAATGACTACAGAGAACATATCCAAGGCTTGCACAAGATTTGAAACTAAGCTCTGATATTAATTTGCTTTGTGATCCAGAATGAGCCACTTAACCTCCTCTTGCTTAGTTTTGTCATCTGCAGAAAGGAGATAATGAAATGGCATATTTGTCAAAGCATCCTAATTACTATCCCGATGGGCCCTTTTGTAGAAAGACATTTCTAACTCTCTCACTAGGTAGTGATTGATTCATGGGGAAAATATCATTTTTGCAGTAGCTAAAACACTAAAATACTCATTTCAAAGTTCCTTATTTAACCATGGTCCTACCTAGAAAAGAAAAATACTACCAATTCTATTGAAATAAAAGTGTTACAGAAATTTTATTATGTCTTTTAGGAAAATCAACTGGGAGATTATGATGTATAATATTTGATATACAAACATGTATCATCTATCCATTTATTTAAAATGTTTATGGAAAATCTACCATGTTATAGTGGATGTACAAATGTCTTCAGAAAACTATGTGTAACTTAAAAACAAATGAGCAAAAATAGCTGGGGCTATTCCCCTTGTCCTTGAGTATTTCTCTTTTCAATTTGTAAAATGCTTTCATTAAGTTTCTTACTAATAAAGCTATGTATATTCAATAAAAGGCAATATTTCATTCAAATCTTAATTTTCAGATATAAATATAGAATATCTAAAATTATCCTTTAAATGCTCATATTTCTCAGCACCATCTCCATTAATTTTATTAATCTTTTCTTTTATTAATCTTTTTCTGGCTACTCTATTTTCCAATTTCAGAACATTTCATATACTTAAGCAGATTCTAAAAGAAAGAAAGAATCCTAAGGTATGGGGTCTGGATTACTTATTCAGACGACAAATGCTACAAAATGATATGCAGACTGACTTTAAAAGCTAAGCACCCAACAATTTCACTCATAAAGCATACACACTTTTTACTCCAGGCTGACAAAGGGAAGGCACTGCTTCTCTAGGTCAGGCCAGTACAGGAGTTATTTTGGAAACCTTCTTGGCTCTCTTTGAAGTCTGAAAACTTTCAGCATTCCCATGCATATATGTCTATCTTCTGCTTGAGGATCACACCACATTTTAGTTCTACCTATTAAACCTTATCCTAGCAACAAGCTTCCAACTGGTTCCAACTTACTCCAACCAAGTCTCTTCTCCTTGCTTTTTGTTATAAATTAATTTACTCGTTTTTATTTCACTGATAATATTAGTCATTCATGTTTTTAGTAGTAACCAAAGTGATACCCATATTTCTACATTTCAATAAAGATTTACATTGTCTGGTCTATTGGTTCCAGTTCCATTCCCCACCCCTTCCAGGTAACAATGGTTAAATATCTGATTAATATGCTTTCATACATTTCTCTTATTTATCTAAATTTGAGAAACATATGCACATTAATTCACTTCCTTTATGTTAAAAGGAATATATGACATACATTATCATGAATAATGATTGTGCATTCAAAAATATGATTGTTTATAAAATATATATTCTTAAGCCAATCATCTGTTTATTTGCTCTTTCCTAGTACATGTGGCCACCATTTCATTAAGTATGCATTGTTGCAATATTGTTACTTATTTTTATGTGCGTCCTGTACATAACAGCATTTTTTGTACTGGGATAAGTTCTCAAAATAGGATGGCCGTTTCAAAGAAAATTTACTTAAATATTTTAAAGGTACCATAAGATTTCTGTCTCAACAAAGTTGACGTAATGAGAACTTCTATTAATACAGCTCCTATTTCCTTATATCTTCCACAGCTGTAAATATTATTAAATTTGGAGTTTATTCCCAATCTGATAGAGAAGAGGAGGGAGCACAATTTATTTTAAAATTCATGTTATATTTGACTCTGATGAGGTCAAACATATTGCATGCTGATATTGCCCTTATCTAAACTGGTTGCTTTCAGCATTCTCTGGCAATATTTCAATTGAGTTATTCTCCTCTAATATTTTATATACTACAGAAATTAATTCTTTGTATTATGAGCTTCGAGTACTTTCTCCCAGTTTATTGTTCATCTTTTATTTCTATTCATTATTTTTGCCATACTTACTGTTTTAATTTTTAGTAATCAAATCCATCAGTGTTTTTAGGGGCTACTGGCTCTCCTATCTTGCTTTGGAAGGCCTCTCCTCTACCAAGAAGAAAGAAAATAAGGCTCAATGTCACTCATAGTCCAGGCTCTGCACATGTCTGTCAATCCACCTCACCTTCTGTCAGTACCAAAGAAAGAAATGTTTTCTGGTAAAAAGGGCATCATCTAGTGTCTTCTAAAACTCAGTCTCATTCAGACAAAAGACTGCATATGACTTCCATATAGTCAAATCCAGAAAACCCTTTATAACCCTTATCTTTCTTGCTCAGTCCATGCATGTGATGCCTCAGATCATTTCCCAGTTTCTCCTGTGAGTGTCAAAGACCTCTTGGCTCTTCTCCTTACTCTCCAGTAATTACATCTCTACTTTCTGAGAACATTTTGTGAGTGTCAGTCTTCTTCATTGTTTTCTTTGGTCTTCTCTTATTTAATGTATTCTTGCTGTTCAATTCCATAACTGCCAGGATTTAAAATTCTTTTTCAATGCAGATCCATAAAGACTTGACCACTTTGCTTGATACTTCATCAAAAACCCAAATTTCTTAGCTCCACACTAATTTTTATAGATACCACACAACCAAAACTGAGCTAGTCATCACCATCATGTATTTGCTCCCTACGAGAATGGCCATTACTACAAACCAGTTACCCAGGTGATAAATTCCACCCTCCACTACTGACCCCTTCTCAATGCCCTATATACATACACAAACATACACATCTTCAAGTGCTACGTGGCTTGTGCCCTGTAGATCCATAGTGTCCTATATTTCAGCATTCCGAAGCATCTGTATTTCTTGTCTGTATACCTAAAACTCAAAGCCTCAGTAGCTCCTCTCTGGTTACTCTCCATTCAGTTTTGCATACTGAAGCCATAAAATGTGAATTTTGAATGTGCCTCTTTCCTTGGTTAAATAAAACAAAAAACAAAACAACCTCTCTTGCTCCCACTGCTTTATAGTGAAGTTCAATCTCCCTCTTGCATTTATGAGAACATGAATGGCTTGAATCTTACTTCCTTGTTCAGCTTTGGTTCTCACTCTGCACCCTCTGTCTTCTCTTACATAGCCATATTCTAATTTTCAGTTTCTCTTCATAGAGTGTTCTCTTTCACCTTTCTGCCTCTGCATATAGATACTCTCTGCAGACTTGCTTTAAAATACAACAGAAAGCTAGATCATCACAGAAATGCCTAGTTACACATCACTATTAATAAAAGTCAAATCCCAAGAGGCATGCCATCTAGAAACATTGAAAAAATAAGCAAGAAAAGGCACATCAGAGTAAAAATCAGCACTGTATTAGGGATACAATAACTTGATAAAGGTGAAGCTATAGATACAGTAACAGAATTATGCAGTGTTAAATACTGAGATTGAATATGGAATCTCACAGACTTTTTTAGATAATCATTTCTTCCCTTACAAATTGGACTACATATTGTACATTTTAAATCAGAGAACTTAGGTAGAAGATTTGTCAGTTCTCTGCCTGTCCTAGAAACTAAAGATTTGCCACCAATTTATGGGCTCAATGTCTTTCTTCCAAATGAAGGAAAAGCAGCCAAAAAATGCTTTCCATTTCCATGTATGATCTTGTGTTTAAAAGGATAAAACATAAGGGCAAAAATGATGGCATATGTGACTACCTAAATTTTTCAAATTTCAGTATGCTGACACACACACAAACACAGAAATTCAAAGATAAATAACCAAGTGGCAAAACAGTAATGACCAAAGACAGAGTTATGGCTGTAATCTGTAAAAAGTTCTGATAAATAAACATAAAAACCTCAAATAAAAATAAGCAAATAAATAAACTCAAGAAAAATAAAGAATAAAGTGGAGCTAAATGCAATCAAATTGTAGGAAAAAGGATATACCACCAGTTTGACTTCTAAAATTGGCAAAAATTGTAAAGAGGGTCTGCAGTGTTGAGGGTCTGCAAACTAACCCTAGTGTTAAGGTCTGCACTGGAAACCACTTCTTATAGTAAGAACACAAAACCCATTCATGAGGTGATTTGATAATTAAGAT
This sequence comes from Hystrix cristata, assembly GCA_004026905.1. NCBI lineage: Eukaryota > Metazoa > Chordata > Mammalia > Rodentia > Hystricidae > Hystrix > Hystrix cristata. The sequence continues at coordinate 19,785 of PVJO010013609.1, forward strand.
GTGTCAAAATTTTAAATATAGATGTCGAGTTAGTAGTTTAAGTCAGGAATTTATCCAAAAGAAATACTTGGACAAATAAATGAACAACTACTTAGTTATTAAATATAGTAATTCAAAACCTAAATGGAAATCTGCTATTAAGGAAAAAATATACATAAAACTCTGGATAGTATAAGTCTCTTTTTTTTATTAAAATATATATTGTAAAAAGGCACTGTATGTTCATATAAGTGCAGGCCTCAGCCTCAGAGTTCTGAAATCAAAGCTTAACAGCAGCTGGCTGTCGGGGTGCATGTGTCATGTGTATTATCTTTTCAAAACTTTCTAGATTTTATACATATTTAAACAACAAGTATTTCTTATAAAAATAACAATACTACTTTTAAATAATGTCATTTTAAAGGACCATATATTTGGGGAAGTTTTATGTAGAATAAGAAAGAAATACAACCATGAAAAAGGGAGAAGTCAGTATTAAATTATGAAACCTCATCACATATTCTATTTGTTCATCATTTAGAATATTTTTCAAATGGCTTCAATATAATAAAGCCTTAAATGTTTTGCTCTAAGCATTCTTGATTTGATTTTTCGCACATAGTGTATTTTAAGAGCTGTTCATTTGATTGCATTTGGTTCATTTAAACTCATCTCATCAAAATGCAAAATTTCTAAGAGCTATTTTATCTCCAAAAAAGCATTTAAATATAACTTATGTCCTATTTTTCTTAGAAAAAGAAAACAAATTTTACTAAAAGTA
>PVJO010013609.1:20644-51264 GCA_004026905.1 Hystrix cristata
TTTCATCTTACTTTTCTTTTAACCTTCTTCTTTATCCCCCTTTTCCCTATCTAGTTCTCTCTTTTAAATACAATAACTATTCTACCCCTTTGTCCTTATTTACACTTATGGTTTCTCATATCACATTCTTAACAGAGCAAATGAATGATGACTCTTTTTACCTTTGCCACTTCTCTCTACTTTTGCAATACTGTTGATTCCAGCCTCATTAAACCTGTCCCTCGGTTTCAAAACTGACGCTAAACATGCTGACTGCTCTACCTAGAATGACCTTTCAAGTTTTTGTCTACCACACTAGGAAATACTGTAAAGTTCATGAACGCTTTTTTTGCAAACAATTTGGTTTGCAAACTGAACCGTTTGGCAAAATTTTGCTTTTGTTTGCTAACTCTGCATTAAGTGACAAACACAACCGTGGCTATCTTTCCCACCCAAACACAAAGTTGGTCATAACAAATTAAGTTTGTGAACTGTGGTACGACTGTACATAGCTCTTCTTCAACACTGAATTTGCCTATTTTCTAAGGACTCATTCTAATCACTCTAATGATTATAAATTTCCTCTGTGCTATCTTCTTTCTCTGAGCAAAGTCTATCTACCTTTACACACACACACACACACACACACACACACACACTTAGATACAAACTAGTTGGCATATATTGTAACTATGTATTTACATGTCTTCCTTCTCTTCTATACTCTAAGCCCCTAGGGTAAGCCATCTTACCTGTCTATATACAGCCAGTACTTCTCCCGATAGGTAATGGCCCATAGCATAATATCCATAAAGGTTTGATGAACTGATTAAACAGACTATTAGAACATTTTTCTTTATTTTAAGACAATGCCTGGTATAATACATCTCCTTTTACTCTCTATTCAGATGTATGGGAGGTGGGCTAAAGAGATTGGAGCTGACATGATAGTCATTTGGGAGACACCATACTTCCAGAGGCAGAGAATTATCACACCAGATATTGTTTTCAAAAGTCTGGGAAAAAATCCAAGGAGGCACTAAGAATTGGGAGCAATGCAGCCATTATCAAGTCTAGCCTGGGGTGAAAATGTCCTGTGGTAGGATGATAACAATGGCAGAGAGAAAAAAGGAAATCTATCAGATGCCCCACAGTGTATGTCAGGAACAGGCAAGAACAACTTGTATGAAATGTGTGTAGATCTGAAAACCAACAATGGTTTAATGTTAGGCAATAAATCAAGGGAGGTGACCAGGGAGGCACCTTTTCCACAGAAATTTGTTGGCTGTATGTTTTTATTTAGGAGCACACAAATTACAAAAGATGAGTACAGTGTCTCTGCAAGGCACTAAGTCTGGGCATCAGTTCAGTGCTACCTCTGTAGCTGACTGCCCAAGGCCTTGCTGAGAGCAATGTTTGCTATTTCTTCAGAGCTTTTTCCTTCCCTCCAAAATCTAAGACACATATTACTCAGTAATTTGTACTAACAGCACAGTGGAATGCCAAACATACTTCCTGAATTGAGAATTCAATTAATATTCCATGTTCCTTGAATATGAGGGTGGAATCAATGCCAGAAACTGCTCGTCGTGGAGAAAGCCAACAGTGCTCCAGCAGGTTCAAGGAGGGTGTCACAGATGCTGCCACAAGGCGAATAAGACTAAATGTATTAAAAACAGAACTGAGGGTAATATAAAATTGAATTCCTTTCATCAAAAGAATGCCAAGCATCTGAAATATAAGAGGTTAAGTGAAGGGCAAAAGAGATGGTTAGGTTCATTCATAAGTAATTTACTTTTGAGGAGAGGTTTTGAAAGATTACTTAAAATGAATAGTAAAATATTCAAGACAGTTATGTGATAATTAATGAAAACATGGGAATGGATATTAAACTCCTAAGTTATCAGTGGTATACTCCAACAAGAAAAGGAAACCAATTTTGCTATGTAATGACTTACATAAAACATCTGTAGATATTCTTATATAAAGATGATTATTACACTTAGAAAAACTTTAGAGCTTTTCCTAATTAATGGATAAAGTAAAGGAAATCAGTTTAACTGATCTATCTACACATTTTCATCCAATGTATCTTTGGTAAATTGTGAATATTAGAGGGCTGATCAAAACTGGGATGCAAAGATGGTAAATCAAACAACAAAAACAAAGTGAGAGGAGAGAATTGTGCCTTCTCAGTGTTAAAGAGATGACCTCATTCACAAGATTGTAGAGTAAAAATATCTAAACAGATTTAGATAAAAATTTGAATTATTTCCAAACTCAGAATGCTAATCATTATAGTCAAGTCATTTAAATTCTTTGTAGTTAAATCTCTTAACTGTAAAACATAAACATATAAATCTCTTTGATGACATTATTAAGCATTTCACACATTACATATCAATCTGTGAGGAAGGCACTGAAGCAAAGAACTCTGAGATTATATATGCAAAAAATGCCACATAGGAGGAAATCTTGTCCCTCTACAAAGTTCTGACTGCCTTATAGATCTGAAAACCTGTAAAAATAAGCTCTAAATACATTTAAATGAAAAATAAAATGTACTGGAATTAGAACACGACTTCAAATTCAGGAAAGCAGAATAATTATCTGTATCATCAGGTTGTTCTAGTTTCAGAAGTTAAGAATCCTGAGCATATACTGTGCCCTTATTATAGTCCATGCATTTTTGTTTTTTCATGGTTTATTCTGTTATGTAGATACTCTCAAGAATCTCTAAACAAAAAGAGAGGATATTTTGGATAAAAATTCATTTCTAGGACCAAATTCAAGTTCATATTTGCATGATAGTATCTGCAGTGTTTTATTGCACCAGTTACCAAGCTCTTAAACTCAGTTCTCTACATTTTAACGAAGAGTCCAGCCTGATAGTTAAATGGTTTCTTTTTAAATTTTTGAATTCTATATAAGACTTACCACAGTGCTGGGTACTCAGCGGGTCTCCAAAAACTTATCATTCTATAACTACCTTATTTGTCTTTAAATAATAAAACACATTATTAAATTCAACAGCAAGTAAAATAATCCTTTAAATTTTTATTTTACTAGTCACTCTAGTAACATACAAAATAAAATCTACAAACATGTGTATTTTGTGGTTTGAAAGTTTGTCCCTCCCAAAACTCATGCTGAAATGTGGTGCTGCTGTGACAGCGTTTGGAGATAGAATTTGGAGAAGTCAACAAGGCCACAAGAGGTCTTCTCTCATGGGTAGAATTAATCCTGTTTTAAAAGAGAATTAGGTGGCCGGGCCTGGTGGTGCTGGCCTGTAATCCTAGTACTCGAGAGGCTGAGGTAGGAGGATCACTGCAAGTTCGAGCCCAGCCTGGGCTATATAGTGAGTTCAAGGCTAGCCTGAACTACATAGTGAGATCATGTCTCAAAACAAAAAAAAAAAAAAAGAGAGAGAGAGAGAATTAGGCAACCTTATGTCTCACCGCTCTTCCACCTTCTGCTACATGAGGGTCCAATGCTCTCCTCCTCTAAAGGACCAAAAGTTCATGTAAGGCACCATTTTAGAAGAAGAGAAAGGTCTTACCAGACTCAGTACTTTCCAATACCTTGAATTTGAACTTCTGGACTCCAGAACTGTAAAAAATAAAGCTCTGTTCTACATAAATTGCCCAGTCTGTGCTATTCTGTTTAACTGCACAAAACAGACTAAGACTAGCCATTCTGTGTGGCAAAAATTAGATAGAATTTAGGGTTTAGATTAAGTTTGTAAGGTAACAATGATAGATACAAAATAATAATACTGTAAAGCATTCTTTGTTCGCTATTGCTCACTGGCTCCTAGAATCTCTTTTCCTCCCTCTTATTACAAATTTTGAAAATAAAAATTGCACACACCTGTGAATATAGTGCTTTCATATCCAAAAGAATGATCTGGGGCAGGGGGAGACAAGATACTCTTGAAGGCTTTTCTTAAATGGTATAATCGTTTTTCAGTGACAAATCCAGCAATTATTTTGGAGACTGATGTGTTGATTTAGTAACGCTCTGTCACTCAGATTTTCTGTTTATGCTCTCCTTCTCCCAGAGGGCAGCCATTCTGAAGAGTTATCCCTCTCTGAAAGCAGCCAGACCCATAAACTTTCTGTGAGCACAATTAAGGATTTCCACCACTCAAATGAAAATAGATATCTTAATTGTTTAATTACAAGTTAGCCTATAAAGTAACAAAACAAACAAAAAAAAACTCAAAGCTAAAAATAAAAGAACCCTTAGAAAAGCCATATAAATATGTAACACACTACCAGTTATCTAGAATGTTTAAAAATCTCTATTATGTTACTGAAGTACCTAGCAGTGTCTTTGCTAAGACTGACTGTATTTAAATGTTTGGACAGAGAACACTGTATACAAAATATCACCTGATATAACTGTAAATACCTCTTATGAAACATGAGGGAATATCTGTTACTAGTAGATAAACAAAATCAACTGCTGAGAACAGAACTCTGTGAATTCAAAAAAGATTCTTGCCTTGCCCCTAAAAAGAATTTAAATATAGCTGCTACAAGTTGTTCTGATAAGGAAAAGGATACACAAACGTCTACACAGGGAATAATAATCAGAATAATGCCCCTTGCATCTGGATTCAGGACAGAGAAAGCGAATCACAATAATACTAGTATAATTGATTTGTATCAATATCATGATTTTCAGTTCTTCAAACAGTTAAGAAAGTTCCCAGCCATATGACAAATTTGGGGTATTTTCTACAAGAATATCATCAGAAAATCATCAAGATTGTTAAATTTAACTTTTCAAGATCTGTCCAATACATACCTTTCTTAATCTGTGATGGAAATTATGTTTTACTTTTATCAGATAATGATCATATAATTACTTTAGTCCATAGGGTACTCTAAACTAAAATGGATGTTCAGTCACAGTAAATATTTCATCATATATAAAACTGTATAACTGTTGCCGCCATATCCTACAGACACACTTCCATCATAGGTATTGTATTTCTCCCATCCCTAGTTAGCTGCATTCAGTTCCTCTTTGTAATTCAGATCAATTTTCACATTCCTTAAAATTCTCTGGGTCTATTCACTTATTTCATAGATACAGTATTTACTCAAAGTCTCCCAAAAACCATGCAGGACAGTGGTGTTCACAAACTTATTTTCCAGAACTGTCAGAATTAAATTCTCTTTTCTATTAGTAGTTCTTCGAATGTGTAAATATGAGTGATGACAGGATATAACAACGAATTTTCAACAAATGTTAGCATTTTTTTTTACCACATTACAGGGGATATACACTGAGCATCTCATAACTTTATGCTATTTTAATATATCACCCTGATAATCTTGGTATTGATATCATGTGCAATATTACAAAAGGGGAAACTGGGTTTAGAGAGGTTAGGTAACTACATCAATGTCTCAATGGACCAAGATGCATAACTGGACTCTTCATTCACTGGAGAAAAGGGGGATGCTGTATGAGTTCCGTACAAAATTACAAAGACAAAATAAAAAAGACATGCTTTTCAGTTGTCATAATAACCCCAAGTATAACCCCAGTGACCATCCTTAACTAGGTTTGAAGATAACCTGCTATTAGCATTTCAGAAATCATTGCTTTTCAACAGGACTTACAAAGCATATTTATCTTTAAAAATTAAAAAAAAATACTCATGTAATATATGAGAAACCATTATAATGGGACAGTCAGAAATTTTTGTTTTCACAAAAGAAACAAAAGTATATAAACAGGAAGATACTAGACTTTTAAAACATTAATCTATAAATGCTACTGACTGACAGAGGAACACCATCACCCCTCTACCATGTTCTAGTGGTGAGTGAGTATTCTGGGAGTCTTGAAAGAGAAAGAGGCCCTGTGCAACCCTTGCCAGTATGGTCAAGAGTTAAAAGTCATTGCTCTAGGAACTGGAAAACCACCATGAGAGGCTGTAAGATAAGTCTTAATTTGAGAGCTTCTGCATATTAAATCTCATATTAAGAGGTAAAGTGCATTTCTAATCAAGCAAATGGATGGCTTTTTCCTTGAAACAGAAAGAGAAGCTCTATAAAAGTAAAATGTGTTTACAGATGAGAGAAAGGGAGATAAATAAAATAGAGAGAAAATAAATTAATGAGTGAATGAAAGAGGCCAAAAGATACCTAAAAAATTAAAGCTTGTAAAGAAAAGAAACGTGCTTGATTAATCACAAAATTAAGTTCCATAGATACCTGTCCAGAGCCTTACATGCAAGTGATTAGGTACTGTGGCAGGCCGTAAAATGTAGACACAGCCCTGATATCAACACTCTACTAGTCTAATGGTCAGATAAAGGCAACTTGTGCATTTAAAACAGTCATATCCAAATGAGATAAGAGTGTGATTTATTAACATTCCATTTTAAGAAAGGGATACATTTTATCTAACAAAATGTTTTAATAGAAACACAAAGAAAGCATACAGTAGTATTTATTAAACTCATGAGATTTTAGTATTGCTGACTGACATAAAGGCTGGCATGGGTTCTTGGCCTGGGGGCAACTAAAGAAAAAAGGATGCACAATCTCAGGAGCAAATGGCAGTCCTTCCCCCTCACAAAAAACAATATGCTAATAATAATTAAAGTAAACATTACATTGTGTTATTGCTATGTAAGAGATAGATTAATCTGTTAATGATTATATATGCATAATACGTGATTAAATGCAAGCATAATGAATTATCAATTAGCCTTCAGTGATTTATCCTTAAGGATTTCAAAATAACTCCCTTGACAATTACAAAATGACTTGCCTGCTGGAGAAGTACAGAAAGACAGCATTTACTCATTTAAATTACCATGCAGAAAAAAACAGGAGGAAAAATTGCAATTATCTATGTTGAAAGGAAATTAAACAACTCTCACATAGCTCAGACTCTCAATATCACAAATAAATAGAAAATTTTCATATTTCCTCTGGAAAAAATTGCATACCAACATGAATTTATTTGAACTAAAGTAGTTTTTTTTTTTTCCTATTTCCTTGAAAAAAGTCAAGTGATAGTCCCAACTTGGGAAGTGAATAAGATAATAATACCAGGTAAAGGATTAGAAATTTCATCAGTATGGACTAGGAAGATTGGAAGGTAATATATGTCACATTAACAATCAGAAAAAAATAGCAAGCAGTATTAGACTAGGATGTTTAAAAAACCCATTTCCAAGAAAATTGGAATTCTTCAGGCAGTGGGATACTAGACCCAAACTGTCTCCCTATGCTCCATCCTCTCTATTCTGCTTTCCTAGAACAGAGCTCAGTTTTCATTAGAATTGACACACAGCCCCATAAAGAAAGCTCCTGGAGTGGTTTGTGGCATGTAACGAGTGCAAACTCTGTCGCAGCTGTCATGACTGTGTCACTGAGTGTGCACAGCATGATGACTCTCCAATCACAATTACTCTTTTTTTTCTGCAAATACTGACTACCCTCCACCACCACCACCCCCTTCCTTCTCACTCTACAGACACCGGACACCAACTGGCTTCCATACCACCAAATCTCTCCATCCCATGAAGTGCCCCATCTTCGGTTATACTGGTTCATCAGGCTTATCCTGTTAGGTCCCAGCTAAAATTCTGTGATTTTGATAAAATATATGAGTGGGATGTTATGTTTATTAAATTTTAGTGTTCCAGCTATAGTCTCTCAAACAATAAGGCAACACAAATAGGATGTGCTCTTAGAATTCTTGTGTCTATGAAGGTATTTCACAAAGGGTCATGCCTATGCAGGTTTCTAAAACTATGCTTCTGGGGCTGGGGGTTTAGCTTAGTGGTTAGAGCACTTGCCTAGCAAGCACAAGGCCCTGAGTTTGATCCTCAGCACCAAAATAAAACAAAACAAAAAAACACCCAGCAACAACAAAACAAACAAAAAACTATACTTCTTTGCCACCTTCTCTAGTCTTTACCATAAATTGTGTGTGTGTGTGCACGCGCATGTGTGTGCCTGTGTGTGTTTGTGTGTCTTGTTTGCTTTATCTTAATTCAGATTCAGGATCATAGTAGATCTGGCATTTCACAGGATGTACTAAGTTCCTTGGGCCCTGCCTCATAATTCCAGCTGGGTTCACTTTAGAGCAATTGTTTTTATCTACTTCTCCCATAAAATATAAAGCTTATCTATATTTTCCCTTTACAAAGTGATAAATGTTCATTATACAGTAATTTAAAAATTAAAAAGAAAATTTTTAAGGAGATATCAATAGTCCCTATCATTTATAAACAAAGACATGTTAGCATTTTCTATTCTTTGTTATGAGTCTTTTTCATTCATGCTTCTGGGAGGAGTAAGGATAGTGACTACATATTTAAACATTTATATTCAAAAGAAATATAAACTTTACTGTCTTGCTTTGTTAAAAAATTTTACTTCACATTTAATTTTTAAAACTTAATACTTATATTTTTCTGTGTTTCAAATTACTTGCAATCTGCATTCAGAGCAGCTGTTTTTATGGAGCAACTAAATAAAAATGAATGCAGCTCTAAGTCTTCCCAGATCTTCATAACAACAATAATATATATTAAAAGTAAAAACAAACTTAGGCTTGTTGCTAGTATTTGCCTTTGTATTTAATACTTACAACCATTAGTAGAAATCTGATCCTGTTACCTTTTATTTTGTTACACTAAAAACTGCCTGGCCATTATCAACACATTTTAACACATCAGTTATTTTACTGTTTTATGTTTTTGCTTCTGTCACAGTAATATTGAAATTTATATTCATATATGTAACAACATCTACCATAGTATTTTGCACATAGTAGGCATTAAGTAAACACTTTTAAAATTGAAACTACTTGGAGAGATTTCAATTATAAGGGATAATAGCTCCTTAGGTAGTAAGGAATGTGTGAATGAAATAGCAAATAATGTTTTAGTTACTTTCTGGTTTTGTATATTTTTCACGTAGCAGGGGTGTTTTGCGTGTGTGTGTGTGTGTGTGTTTGTGTATGACTGCATCAGTTCATCTTTAAAAGTCCTAGATGGTTTTACTTTGGAGTAATTGACATCTTTTTTTTTTCTTTAAGGTAAAATATATTGTATTAGCAAAGTAATTTGTTTATTATGAAATTTCTCATATAATAACAAAAATACCTCTTGATTGCTCATGTCTAATAGTTATATATTTTAGGATTAATACTAACCTTCTGAAACTATAACATTTCCTTTCATATTTCTTTTCCAAAAGAATATAAAATTCTTGGGATATGATTTGAAATATCTGCTCATCAATCCACTAAATGAAAAATGAATATAATGATCTTAATTTCACCTTTAAGCCAACCAGCTTTTATTAATAAAGTAAGCCAATAGAGTGGAAAACAAGTTGACACTACAACACATTTCAGAGCGTCCATTGATTGCTCAGCTTTCTTGCCACTTTCCATCTGAATCTTCTATCAGTCCTCTTGAATGGGATTACGACTTAAATCAGTTTCACTAAAGCACACATCACAAACAGATACTGGGCTCTAGTCTTAATGAAGAGTAATGAAAACAATGAAAGCCACAGTGAAACTCATAAGAAACACTGACATAACCCACACAGAGACCAAGCTTTAATCAGTGCTCTGGAGAGCTCTTTTGTCATGAGTGATTTAGTGAGAAAAACAACACCACGGTCCTTTGCTAAACAGCACAGATGCAATATGTCCCTCGGAAACACATCTTTGAGCCCACAATAGCTTAACAGATGATCATTATGGCAAGGTGGGAGGGGCTAGACCCTTGATGACCTATTTCATGTCTCACATAAACTAGTTTCTCAGCTCAGGAGCTACCCTGAGTCTAAAGTCACCAGAGTTGTGGATATCTTAGATACAAGTCATCACAGTAACTTGGAGGGCACTTCTTTGAATGGCAAACACATCAAATCCCTGAAGGATATAGCCTGTGACACCATGATATGCTACATATTCTATCAGGCTGAAGTTAAATTATTGGCAACAAATTGATATTATGAAACGATTCCAAATGGTTCGAAATTTCAAGAACAGAGGCAAGGGACAGAGACAGGTAAATATGGCTAGAAATACACATGCAGAATGAGATAATATAAAAATACTATTGTGGCGACAAAAAGTCCTAAAGGGAAAATTTAATTAGATTCATGTTTTTCTTGTCTATGTACCTGATAATCTTAATACCATTTATCACCTAAGATATAAACTTTTTTCCATATTCAATAAAATGAGGGCTTGGGTGCTTACCTTGAGGTACTCAATAATTAAAGATTTCAGTTAAAATCTAGTTTAATGAATTTAGCAGCAATTTAAATTTGTTTCCATAATAAATAGTTAACAATTTTGACAATTATGTAGCAGATGTGAAACAAGTATTCAATTTCCTAATCAAAAATCAGTGAATTTTGACTTGCATTCTACTTAAGATCTACTGAACTACCAGAGGACAAAGTTTTAGTGTTGTTTAAAAGATGCATGATAGGAAAAATGAGATTCTAATAATAGCAAACAGTTGTATATAGTGTCACCATTTACAAGGAGTTTCACAACTAGGATCTTATTTAATTTTCAACACAGTTCCATGGAAGAGGCAGGCTATTATTATTCTCACTGGACATATTCATCCATGTATTCACTGAATGCATTTTATGAATAGTTTTTTCAGCAGTACATCTAGAAACTACAGATTTTGCTCTATAATGACTGTTTGGGTAACTGTCCATGATTTCATTTCTTTGGGATTTTGGATGAACAGAGATATTACTTGAATTTTAAGGAGTGCCTGTCATCTCTCTGTTTACTCATCATCTGTTTCCAAATACCACAACCTCACAATCTAAGAGGAATAAAATGGACTTCACCAAAAGAAGTATGAGTTATTTCTGCCCTGAAGATTATATAACCACAAACTGAATATATGTTTATTTGTTGGGGAAATCAAGCATCTTGATTCTTTTGCACGAAAGTGCACAGTTTTATGTAAATTTGAACAAAAATTTTAAAAGATACGAAATCAAAGGTGAGTGACATGAAACGAGAAAACATCAGCATTAATTTAAAATTGTACTTTATTATAAGAAGAGAGTTGATCTATGGATTGTAAGAGCTCTAAGAGTATGAAACGTTACACAGTCTCAGGATGTATAATAAAGATACTACCAAAATTAGCCAACATTACCATTATGAAACTCATGAGACATCACATTTAAGTCATCTGAACAATCACGTTATGCAGGGCAGGGGCCACTTACAGTACGATAGTAAGAGGAATTATGACAACTTGACTGAGGAGGGATAAGTGATACTGGATAGCACTTTGACTCAAGCATAAACTCTGCTAGTGTCAGAACCTGAAAAGCAGGTAGGTACAAAACTCAGACATGAAGGATAATTACAAAGGACAAGAGGACGGTACAGGAATACAGAAATAAAGTCAGAAAGGCCTAGAGATAAGTACAACCAGCAAAGCTATCAAGGACAAATTTACATCTAGTACTAGTTGCATATGAAAAAAAAAAGAAAATTTTAAGTTCATGAATCAGTGGTAAAGCATACACAATTGTTTGGCATTCTGTACTTTTGTACTGTTTTGTACTTTACAAAAGAAAAAAAAAAGATTAAATAGTTGAATGTACTTGGGGTTGTTTCTGCATCCTCTGTTCTGTTCCCTAGATCCTCATATCTACCCTGTCAAAAAAAAGATAAACTTGAGTCATCTGCAGGAAAATGGATGGACCTTGAGACCATAATGTTAAGTGAAATAAATCAGATGCTTACATATCACATGGTTTCTTTTATAAGAGAAACCCGGAGTAAAAATAAAGACCAAAATATAAGATGCATAATGGAAAGTAGGGAGACAGATATTTTTCATAGGGGAAGGGGGATCAAGAACTGGAGGGAGAAAAAAAAAGAGATGGAGGGAATGGGGGGAGGGCAGGGATAGGGGACGATAAAAAGAAATTGGGATGTGTTATGTATATATACCAACTGTATACAAGGAATGTTAAACATTACGTACTGAAAATGTGTATCAAAAAAGAGAAGGGAGAAGGGAGGGGAGGGGAAGGGGGGAAGAGGGGGGAAAACCAAGATGTATCATGTACAGGTACAAAAATAACCATGTTGATTATGATCATTATGTATACAATGTACCATTACATGTTCTTGGTAAAAATAAAATAAAAAAAAAATAAAAATGAAGGTCTCATTTTAAAAAAAAACAAAGAAGGGGATCAAGAGATGAGGTGGGGAGGGAAATGAGATGATAAAAAGAATTAAAATGTGTTATGTACATGTACCAACTTCCCACAAGGAATGCAAACATCACGTACTATACACAGGTACTAATATACTAAAATAAAATAATAACAGAAGTTAAAAATGTCTAAACAGCACTTGGAATGTTGCATATATGGGAAACAATCTAGTAATAATGAAAACTACCACATCCCACTTATAAATTATAAGGTCATCATTTGAAACTATGGTGCCATCTCTGGACTTTCCATAGGCAGTAAGTTTATTCATGAAACCCTGCAATCTAGGTTTGGAAGCCTGCAAGCCAAGGGAAAGAAGTGCAACTAGCTCAGTCTCGAGGGCAGTCACAACCCAAGGAAGGAGACCCAGGAGTTGAGGAAAGCTTTTTAGAACAGAAAGGGGAAACTTTGGTAGATATTCAAAGGCTGTCAATTCAAAATTGACATTTCATTAATTTTGTTGCTTTATCATTCATCCTATTCAGAATAGGACAATGTTAATCAAATCATTAAAACACTTGTTTGGAACAGCAGTCTTCAACATTTTTACTCAAATTTTTAATAGAAGAACTCTGAGAAAATTGCATGCCATTTGTATATTTGAAGTAAACAGCAATAATTTTAGCTTAATTGTAAATAATTACAAGAATACAGTTTTGATGCACCATAAAGATTGAAAATTCTAAAAATTAGTTTATTACACACCGGAATCTATCATAATGATATGATAACTACTATTATTCATTTGGAAAAAAAATGAACAAGTTCCTTTTTAACATTTGGAAATTTCACTGGGGATTTGGCTCAGCGGTTAGAGTGCTTGCCTTGCAAGCATAAGGCCCCGAGTTCGATACCCAGCTCCAAAAAAAAAAAAGAAAAAAATTTGGAAATTTCATACCCTTCTACTTTCCCTTTGAAGTCTCCTATTGAATTTTATTCAAATGAATATACTGCTATACTTCAGAGTCTTTTATTGATCTGTCTCTTTATGGGCTCTGCAGCAAATCATATCTATGATTTGCACAGTAATGAAATTACATTCACAAGTTCACTAAGTAGACCACATAGGGGAATTCAGTATGCATAAAACAAACACATCATACAAGTTCACTGTTGGTTATAAATGTCTACACCTTTAAATTATTATTATGAAATTACGGGCAAAAAATCATAGTGGTCGAAGCCTGAATACTTTCTGACATTACTAACGTGACGTGTTTTAAAGTTATGTGTGAATGCTTTCCTCTTCTTTTCCTATGAAGTAGTTGCATACTCATTTTCCTAGCGCTTACTATCTCTTCTTGGACACCCTTTCAGAAAAATGCCTGAAACCTAATTGTGATTTACCCCACAGTAACAACAACAACAAAAAACGTTCATAATTCTTCTTGGGATTTACCACTAATAACTGTGGATTTACATTTCTTATATCTTTGATGATATTCTACTTGAGTAATTTTAGAATATTCTTTTTAAATAGAAATAGTAATTTCAATTATTATAAAAATATTTATAAAAAGATCTAAAGGGAGGGAGTTAAGGTTGGACATTTGCTTATATCCATAACAGATGTCTAATAACACATATTATGAGGTCTCTTTAAGAGGCTACATTTGGTTTCAGATATTAGTGTAAGAAGTTTGCAATTAAGGGTATTTCATAGCAAAGAGAATAAACTTACTTAATAACATTTAGCTTGCAATGCTGCAATCAAGTTCTACAATGTATGACTTTTAGTCCAAAATTCCTTCATAATTTCTAACAAATTTGTTGAAGAAAGGTATATATTTTGAAAACGATAACTCTCAAATTGCCCAGCACTGCTCAGAATAAGGAGTCTATATCAAGACAACAAGAAGTCAAGACTGTAGACATTCAAAAGCAAGTAAAATACAACATATCAAAATATTTCTTAACAGTTGTGGAAATCTAAATATTACAGTTATAAAAACTCTTATATCTGCTCCATCCCAAGAAATTGTCAAAACCATAGGAGAATATAAGTACTTCATTATTATTCTCTTGCTATTGTCTTTTACTTTATTTTAGTGAAACATTTTAGATATACATAATGAAGGCAAGTTGTACCAGTACATGATATATTTTGCTGCTTTTTTCCCATCCCCCTCCCCTACATTCAACCTGTCTTCCCCTCATTTACCTGCTATGTTAAATGAAAAGTAATTTTTAAAATTACTGGTATTAAAATTAAAAGTGGATTTTGATTTTTAAATTTAGAAATTAGTTATTAAAATATATTTCCTGTTTTATATTTACCACAATTTGGTAAGCCAGTAGATCAACATTATATTTATAATGTTTCCAAGAAGCATATAACGTAAGTGCTCATGGAGAAAGAAAAGCAATAACTTTCTAGGATCTGAAATAGAACAATGAAGTACCTTCTCTGGTATGGTAATGCTTCACAGAAACAAAAATGGAAAACCGTAGGGTACATAGTAATGTTGGTGTCTTATAAATTTTGTATCATAAAAACATTATCAATATGCTTTAAATTATACTGAAAGTAGAAATCAAGTATCTGAGTCTACCAGAAAAATCTACGTAAACCTATCCCTTTGGTAGAACCCTACAAGCATTTAATTTTAAGTATATTCACATTGTAAGCGAGGGTTTCAAAATAAGAACAATGGAAGAATCTTAGGTCCACCTGGTACTAAGAGGTGAACGATCTCTCCCTGTTGTCCAGCACAAGGGCTTGACCACCCAAGGAAAGATAGTTGCATGCATAGGAAACCTGCTTTCTGCCAACCCCTACAGGTCAGAGAATCACAGAGTGCTACAACAGAAAAATTACATTCATTTCAGGTAACAGGCAAATGTGAACCTCAAGGAATGCAGGATTCCCCCTTAGTCTGAATGGTTATTTTATAAAATCTAAATTTAGGAAATATTAGCAAACTGGTTCTCAAAATTAAAATAAATAAGCCATTAATGCATACTTCGTTTATGCAACTGTATGACTTCTGTTAATTAAAACGTGTTTTTCTCTTAACCTCCAAAGAAATAGACAAAATACACAAAATTTCCTTATTTTTATGTGAAATGTACACAAGCTAGTCAATGTTTCCTTGTATATTGTAGAACTGATATGTGAAAACAATAAAAATGGCTACTGAGCATTTTCTTCTATACCAAACCTGGCAAAGGTACTGTTTTCCTATTCTCCAGGACCACTGACGAGACCTAAATGTTTCTGCTATTTTTATTTCTTTCTATTGAACCAAGATTTACTGGTACATTTTAGATATATGTAACAATCACATTCATCTTAGTTAATTTGTACCTGTACACAATATATCTTGGGTTTTTTCCCCCTCTCCCCATGCCTCCATTCAACTTCTCTTCTCCTAATTTACAACAGTTTTATTTACATTTTTCCATTTTTTCCCTTTTTATTTTTCACGTTCTTCCTTCCCCCTCTCTCGCTGTCACTCCCCCTTCCTCATTCTTTCCATTTGAATATTTTCTTTCCTTTTCACAATATCTACTATACTTTTTTGTCTTTATTTACACTTACGGTTTCTCATACCAGAGAAACAGTGCAATATGTACTCATGTGGGTCTGATTTATTTCACTTAAGAATATATTCTCAAGGTGGATCCATTTACCTATAAATGTTTCAAGTTTATCCTATTTTATGGCAGGGTAGTACTCCACTGTATTAAAAACCACATCTTCTTTATGTATTACCATATGTGGAATTAGGACTGAACATGGAAATAATGTAATTGCTTCAGATTATTGAATGTTTTCTCCAATTTTTCAGTAAAATGCTCAGTTATGCACAGGATAATCCATTCAAGGATTGGACTCTGCTGTGATTAGACCTCTGTAGGCCTTTCTTATTTTATTTATATATATACACAAACACACACACACACACATATATATGTACATATATATATATATAGCCTTGCTTAAGGACATTATGGTCTACGTGTTTCACAGTTAATGTTTCTGATATCTTATTAATGAGTTCTGAAATACATTCTCCAATTTTGATTTCTCCTCCCAATAGCTCCAGATTGAACTTGTATCATGTACAATTTTAGCGTGCACAATCTTGTGGACTACCCAGTCATATCTGGTAGTGGTAAACCCTAGTACTGAAGCAGGGACTGATTTCCCACATGGTGATTTCCACTATTTTCTTTCAGGTAAAAAGGAACTATCATTAGTGCTGGGTAATCATAGTTAAGTGGGAGAGCATGTGCTCAGCATGTATGAGGCCCCGGGGGTTGACCCCCAGCAGTAACAAAAATTTTAAAAGGCTTGTCATTATTCTTAAGATTACAGGCAAAAATAATCTGCAATTACATTAATTTATTCCTACTTAATTACTAGTGGTATTTTAGAACTATCTCTTTTCATCTGCATAGAGCATTGATCTAGAATTATAGGGCACTGAGCATTTTCCATAGTTTAAATGAAATAGATTTTTATCTGAATTGAAGCAGGATGGAAACAAATTAATTTCACTCTCAATTAACCAAAATCCATGGAGATACAAATCACTGTTTGCATTATACAAGGAAGTAAAGTAATAATGTATCGGTGTTTTTATTTTAAGTGTTAATCTTTTTTTTGTTTAAAAATCATTATTACCAAAACATGGAAAATTACTATTTTAAAGCAATAAATATACGCAGCTTTTAGGGGAAAGGGAGACAGTATAATTTTTTCTTAATTTGCTAATCCACTGAGAGAAAAAGTCTTGAGTTTCCAAATTTTTATTCATTCCTTTTTTGTTTTAACCAATTATTCAAATTATTTGATATTGGAGACAACTGTGTACCAGAAACTTACTTCCATGGATGCAGAAATGAGAAACAGAGCAGTTTCTCTTCATGGAGCTTATACTCTCTAGGGATTTTCAGAAGATGATGGCAATAAGTAAACAAGGAAATAATAATTAACTCTGTGAATAACACAAAAAATGAAGCCCCACACTGAAAAAAGGCTCATGAAATTGGAATAAGCATTTCCAAAGTGATTAGATGCAGACCAAAAGACAGACCACATGCCATACCCTCAAGACAAATTACAGAGGTGTTCAAGAATGAAGGTGTTACTTGTTCCTTTTCTATTTCAGCACTGAGAGAGCTTAGCAGATTTGACACATTATTTTATAAGGCACCTGTACACATACTGGAAATTATAAAATGTATATACTGCCTAATTTCTTCTTTAATTTCATCTGTGACCCAGCTGTTGTTCAGGAGGATGATATTTAATTTCCATGTGTTTATGTAGTTTTTTTGGTTTCTATTGCTATTGATTTCCAATTTCATTGCACTAGGGTCCGATAATATGCATGGGATAATTTCATTTCCTCTGTATTTACTTGAGTATGCTTTAGTATGTGGTCTATTTTGGAGAATGTCCTGTGTGCAGCTGAGAAGAATG
Organism: Hystrix cristata; assembly: GCA_004026905.1. NCBI lineage: Eukaryota > Metazoa > Chordata > Mammalia > Rodentia > Hystricidae > Hystrix > Hystrix cristata. Next base: position 38,327 of record PVJO010013609.1, read on the forward strand.
TGTATTCTGATGTTGTAGTGTGGAACACTCTGCAGACATCTACTAAGTCCATTTGTTCACAGATTTGGTTCAGTTCTGATATTTCTTGGTTGATTTTCTATCAAGTTGATCTATTTGTGACAGTAGAGTGTTGAGGTCTCCCACTATAATTGTGCTGGTGCTATTTGGTTTTTCACATCCATTAATATTTGTTTTATGTAGTTCGGTGCATCAATATTTAGCCTAAATATCAATGATTGCTATCTCTTCCTCTTGGAGTTTTCCTTTAACAAGTATGTAGTGACCTTCTTTATCTCTCTTGACCAGCCATGGCTTGAAGTTCACCTTGTCTACAATTAGGATAACTACACATGATTTTTTCTGGGTTCCTGCTGAATGAAGTACTGTTTTCCATCCTTTGACTTTCAGTCTAAGAATTTATTTTTGGGTTAAATATGTTTCTTGTATACAAATAAACTCACTGAGAAAGAAATTAAAGAAGCTACACCATTCACAATTGTATCAAAAAATGAAATATTTAGGAATCAATCTAACAAAGGAAGTAAAAGATCTTTACATTGAAAACTACAGTAGTCTAAAAAAAGGAAATTGAAAGGGATATCAGAAAATGGAAAGATATTCCATGTTCTTGGGTAGGAAGAACCAACATAGTGAAAACGGCCATATTTCCTAAATTATTATAAAGATTTAATGCAATTCCAATCAAAATACCAATAGCATACTTTGCAGAATTAGAGAAAGCAATCATAAAATTCATCTGGAACCAGAAGAGACCAAAAATAGCAAAAACAATTCTGGGCAACAGGGGCAAGGCAGTGGGCATCACAATTCCTGACCTGAAATTATATTATAGAGTTACTGCAATAAAAACAGCATGATATTGGCAAAAACAGGCCAGAAGATCAGTGGAACAGGTTAGAAGATGCAGAAACAGCATCAAACACACTCAAATACCTCATCCTCAACAAAAAAGCCAAACCCCTTCACTGGAAGAAAGACAGTCTCTTTAATAAATGGTCCTGGGAAAACTGGCTTGCCACATGCCGAAAACTAAAACTAACTATGTGTCTCTTACCATGTACTAAACTAAAATCGAAGTGAATCAGAGATCTAAACATTCAAACAGAAACATTAAGTCTGATGGAAGATAGAATAGGAAGAACTCTTGAAGACACAGGTGCCGGCAAAAAACTTTATGAACAAAACTCAGACTGCATGGGAAATAATACAAAAAATCAGAGATTGAAATCACATCCTATTAAAAAGCTCTTGCACAGCAAAAGAAATCACCAACAGAGAAGGGAGACAACTCACAGAGTGGGAAAAAAAATTTTGCCAGCTGTTTCTCAGACGAAATTCTAACATCTACAATATATAAAGAACTAAAAAAAAAATCAGATCCCCCAAATTTAAAGATCCAATCCAAAAATGGGCATCTGAAATGAACAGACACTTCACAGATGAAGAAATATAAATGGCAAATAAATATACGAAAAAATGTTCAACATCACCGGTCATTTGAGAGATACAAATTAAAACAACACTAAGATTCCATCTCACTCCAGAAAGAACAGCTATTATCAAGAAATCAACCAATACAAATGCTGGCAGGGCTGCGGGAAAAAGGAATCCTCCTCCACTGTTGGTGGGAGTGTAGGCTGGTCCAACCATTGTGGAAATCAGTGTGGCAATTCCTCAAAAAAAAAACTACAACTAGAGGTTCCATTTGACCTACCCATTCCTCTGCTTGGTATCTTCCCAGAAGAATTAAAAACATCATACCATGGTGACATACGCACAACCATGTTTACAGTAACACAATTTGTAATAGCTAAGAACTGGAAATAACCCAAATGCCCAGTAACTACTGAATGGCTAAAGAAAATGTGTTTTTTTTTATACAATGGAGTACTACTGTGTCATAAAAAGGATAAACCTGAAACATTCATAGGTAAATGGATGCACCTCGAGAACATACTCTTAAGTGAAATAAATCAGACACACATGACTACATATTGAATTGTTTCTCTGATATGAGAAACTGTAAGTATAAATAAAGACAAAAAGGTATAATAGATATTGTGAAAAAGGAAGATGGGAAAAGTAGAGAGGGAAGGGGGGAAAGAAAGGAACAGAAAAACAAAAGGAAAAAAGAAAAGAAAAGGAGGGAAAAAAAGAAAAGAAAAGGAGGAAAAAATGTAAATAAGGAGGGAAGGGGGAGTAGAGGGAGCGGTGGGGAAGGAGGGAAATAAACCAAGATATATCAAGTACAGGTACAAATTAAATATGATGAATGGGACCATTATGTATATTTGCAATGTACCAATACATGTTCTTGGTAAATTGAAAAAAAAAAAAGTATACAATGTTTTTCTGGTTTCCATTTCTGGATGTAGGATGAAGTAAATAAAATAAACTTCTTTGCTATAAAACATCAGAAAGGTTGGGTTATAGATAGTAAGTATCTTTTTGAATATTATAATCATTTATAAAGAGAAATGCTCAGAGCTAAAAATAATAATAATAAGCAGACAAAAAAATGAGAGTTAATACAACAGGTAATGACACTACTTTCTGTGTTTGCTAGTCATGGTAACCAAAGGGCTGGAGAAGTGGTCCTACAAAGGGCTGTGCCCTCAACGGAGGACCAGTATAGTCCAACCAGCAGAAATATGAGGGCATGTTGAAATTGTGTCTTTGCCTGGAATTTGGACAAGGAAATGTCTCTTCATAAAACACATGGGAGTTCAAATTTACACAATTTCAGATTCAAGTAGCCCTAATCACAGAAGAAAACATTAAAAAGCAGTCTCACTCAAGTGATACTCCCAGCAGAGGCAAACACAAAACCATTCTGGAAAAACATCCTGCCGATGACAGTTTCATGGGATATCCAAGGGCCAAATTCAAATGAAGACTAGCTCACAATCCTACATGATAGTCCCATTATCATTCTTGCTGCAGAAGTACCAGCATCTATAAGAATTCTTGTTCACTGTTTTGCACTTTTTAACTTCAACACAACAACATCAAAACAGAAATATTCAGTAGTCTCCTAAAATGTATACAAAATATATGGTTTATTAAGTTTCTACAGTTGGAAACCCCAAGGATCCTAAAATTATCATCCTGAAATAAATTTTGAAGAAAACATACAATAAAATAGCATGCCACATAATAATTAATTTTTAATCTATTTTTAGGAGAGGAATAATTTATATACAGTAAAATTTACAAATGCTACATGTTTAGCTTAACAATGTTTTACAAATACATATGTCCATGCAATCCCAACACCATCAAGATGAATAATGTTTTCATCACCCCCAAAGTTTTCTTGTGTCCCTTTCCAGCTAAGGGCCTTCCTCAACTCTTAGCAGTAACTACTTTCCTTATTTCTGTCTCCCAGAATTAGTGTGGCCTATTCTTTAACTTCATAGAAATGCCATCATAAGGTAAATATTTTGCGTTTGGTTTCTTTCACCCAGCGTAAATTGTGAAATTAGATCACACTATTGCATATATCAATAGCTTATTATTCAATTACAAAATAATAATTCCTTGTGCAATTATGCTAAAATTGTTGAAGGACATAAGGAATGTTTCCAGTTTGTAGCTATTATGAAAAAAACTGCTGTTGAACATTTCTTGTAAAAGCCTTTTTGTGCATGTACATATTCACTTCTCACTGGTACATACTTAAGAATACCTGGTCATTTTCTCACCCAAACATGCTGCTCTGCTACATATAAAATAATAAATGGGTTTTGCTTTTTTTGTAGAAATCCATATACATGAAATTATAAAGTATATAATCTTGCTTAAACTTTCTTTCACTCAGTGTAACAATTTCCAAGATTCATACTTTGTTTTATCACTAGATCATTTCCTTTCTCTTGCTTCTGGTATGTACTTTTGTACAAATACTCCTATGGACATATGCTTTTATCTCTCTTGGGTTGTAGGGAGAAGTAATGTTTCCTCTTCCTCTAACCTCTTTCTCAGATTTCTCTCATAAGATATAGACATTACATTTATAATACTTTCTAAATTTTAACCAGAATTTTTTTCAAAGTTTTACTAAAGGTAGGAAAAGAAACAAGTTCTGAAGAGCAAATTTGGGCTAAGTAAAAGTAGGAAAAGGAGTATACCCTACAGCATGAGGGTGGGCCACCATGCAAAAGAGAACACAGCGGCCTAACTAGAATCTTATATAAAAACTATTATATTTCTTTTTGCATATTTAAGGAATACACTGAAAGGATGAATCAAAATATCTTAAAAGGAAAACTCCCAGAATTCATTATATATATTTCAAAATTTTTAGACTTTCAGAGAATTATGATTCTACCAATGTGATTTATAAATGTATTATTTTTTTCATGAACTGCCAAGTCCAGTCAGGTCAAAGAATCAATTAGTCGTGTATTCTCACCAAGAGACTAATCTATGATTCTAATTTATGATAAACAAATATTTATTGAACATCTACTTTCTGCCAAGGACTGGGAGTACATGAAACAACATACACATTCAGTAGTTAGAGTTACTGGGGAGATACAGCTAATAAGGCACCCAACCGTATCTACATTAAGTAACTGCCAGGATAGGAAAAATCACGGAGTGCAAAGGGAGCCCACCATCAGGAGAGAGTCCTTAACCTAGACTTAATGAGCTTAAAAAGATTTCTTGGAGAAAGAAATTTTGGGAACAGCCTGAGTCCTGCATAATTTAGCCAAATGAGGAGGCACTGAGAGACAAAGGAGAGAAGAAAAGATGGGTGAGACTGGAGAAGGGAGGGTGTTTCAGACAAATGAAATGCAGTGGAGTGCAAACTGGGAAACATGTAGTTCAGTATGACTGAAGAGCAGAATTTCAGGTGGGCAATGGAGGTGAGGCCAGAGAGAGGAGTAGAGGCCAGCACATTCAGTGTTTTGCACGGGGTTTTGGAGAATTAGTTTACTCTGAAGGCTCCAAAGAGCCACTGAAGAGTGCAAGTAGGAGTGGGCTAGGCCCAAATGTGTGTTTTCCAATCATCGTTTTCATGTAGTATGAACGCAGAGCAATGTGGGGCAAAACAGCAGTGAAAGGCATTAGGAATCTAGTGTTAGAGAAGTCTACTCTAGAGAAGTTGTTAGTCCTGAACTACTCCTTAAGTAGAAGTGAGCTAAAACTTGAAGAAAGGACCTCTTCTGGCCTTCGGGATTTAGCTCAAGTGGTAGAGTACTTGCCTAGCAAGCACAAGGCCCTGAGTTTGATCCCCAGCACCACCCTCCAGCCCCCAAAAAAGTCTGTAAAAAAGGACCTCTTCCATAACATTTTAAACACAAATACAAATATTTAATTACCATATAAGCAAATCATGCAACCTCTTCTCAAAGTTAAGATAGAAGTAACAATGTACCACAAAAGTAGAGAGCAGCCTTTTAACAAGTAAAGGGGAAACAAAGTTCAGATGTGGACTTTGGACTTGGTAGCACAAACATGAAAAGTTGAGGCTGAGAGCTGTAACCACGCTGATGTGCCACATCCTTCCAGCTGGAGGCTCATGGCTGACAGTATTCATCACAAAGTCTGTGAAAGTCTAATCCAGTTCCTAAGCTCTACTTGTGCTCCTCAATAGCTCATTTTGATAAGTGTGTTCTCATAAGAGAACGTTGCTGTTGTGTCAACTTTTGCTTTCTGCACATAACAAAGAATTTGCTCCTTCGGCTAAGTGGGGTGTTTCTACTGAATGAATTGTAGATAGCTGAGGGGTAATAGCTCCCTGTCTGTGCAAATAACTGCTGAGAGATTTCTTGGTTGTGAATTATTGAGCCCGGAGAGATACAGATAAAAGTAGCAGGTAACACCTAGGAAATGATGGTGTGTGAATTTCTATTTATTTTGCTACGAAAAGACATCAGCTGGACATAGTCCTTAAGCCTTGATCACAGAAGAACTTGAATAGAATACACACAGTTTTATCTTCAGCTTTTCCCCTAAGTCAACTCGCTACCTGTTTTTGTGAAGTTTTATTGGAACCTAGCCCTACATCCATTAGTCTAAGTCTTGTCTATGACTGCTTCCCTATTACAACAGCTGAACATAACAGATGTGACAGAGAGAACTTAAAACGTGCAGATCTGAAAATATGTAGTATGTTGCCCATACAGAAAACTTTCCAGCCCCCAACCCTAAGTTAAGGCAAAAAATAACAGCTAAATTATGGTGCTTTCTAAACTTTTTAGGTTAAAAATGACCAAACGTTGAAATCACAAAAGAAGAAGACAGGTTTAAAAATTCTATAAAGCTACTTGCCAAGTTTTCTTTCACTCAGATGTACAAACTCATGAGCTGAGTGAGACAGTGCAGTGCACTGGAAACCATCTGCATGTGACATTAACAGATAGAAAGGGCTGTCATGGATTTGAAAAGGATCCTGTGAAAGCTGATTAACCTGTTAGAAAACCATTTAAGGGAGATCCAATCTGCCAGTTTCCACTGACAGACTCAGATTTAAAAGGATAGAGGTATCAGGGGAGTGTTTCACGAGGTATGTAAAAGAAGTTCAGATCCATAACACAGCCAGGATGAACACCAAGCACAGGTTAACTTTGCAGCAGTCATTAATGAAATCAGTGCCTCCCTCCCATGACTGACCCAACACACAGTTCAAAGTTCGGTGTGAGGACCGCACCACACTGCAGGACTGTCTCGCCAGGGCAACATGTCCTCTATCATAGTAAATCATCAAGGTCATTTTTTGCACATGGCAAATACAGGTAGAAGTTTTAATAAGTCAGGCCAGCAAATGGCAAATCTATCTTAATTTCCATCTCAAAAGAATCACCAGCACCATTTTAACTGTGCTCAGCACTGATCCTCCTGGGTATTCTCTGAGGTGCTTGAGGTAATCCTTATTTGTTTCACAACCTGTACAGAATAAAAACCATCCAAGTCAAATATCTCACTTTTCCCTGTAGCTTCTGTACTCAGCTTGCCTTCCAGGGCAAACTTAGCAGTGAAGTATAGAATATTGATTGGAAATGCAGTGGCAGACTCTTTGTAGAGCCTGTCAAATTATGATCCACATATATTTTATCTTTCCCACACAACTGCTTTTTGAATTGTAGGGTGTAGTTCCAGAAATTAATGAAATATAACTTTTCTGGTCATGTTTTGTCCCCCAGGGAAACCACCACATATAGACTTTCTGTGTATCAGCTCATGTGTGGCAGACAACAGCACTTTCCCTGTAAGCCCTATTCCTTCCCTTCTTTTTTTATGTAGACTCTGCCATTCATTTTCACCTCTGACAGTAAAATCCCCAGGACAAGATTGTCACAAAAAGGATTATCTTTCAGATCAATGATGAAATAGATTTCAAACCCCACTATTTATCAGCCTATAGCAAAAACGCAACTGGTTAGGAAATATGTCCTCTCTTGAATGTTATGTTCACTGTATCCCAGCAACATTTCACTTCACTCCAAATGAATGCAACATCTCACTTCACTCCATATGAATGCAACATCCTGGCTTTCACATATAGTCAAGTCACTCACCTGGTTAATTTCTCCTCTTTTTTTGAGAATATGTTCAAACTCATACGCTAAAGTTTTCTGAATATATTTCCGTTCATAAAGTATACATCATTGGTCAAAAGTGATTTTTCTTTGCTTTTTATAGGCAATATAGAATTCTTCACTTTTAGCTTCATATATGTGTTACAGACCAGGAACAGATCATCCTTTCAGTTTTATTTTTCTAACTCCAAAAATAAAGGATAAAATATAGACTAAATAGCAAGTTCTAGTAGGAATAGAGATAAAGAGCTAACCTGCTTCCATCCTACTTTCTCACATTGTTTTTGTCTCTCAAAACTGTGCGAACTATTCTCTTAAAACTAAATGGGGACTTTACTAAAATTATTTCAGTTTTACTGACTTCTGATGTTTTAATGAGGTAATGTAATAGCAGTGGAATTTTATCAACACCAACTAGGTATTACAAGCCTAGAAAACCAAAGATTTCATTTCCTTGGTGTAATTTAAATTAATTAAAATTCTCAGTTCTCCTCATCAATAATTTTAAAAAATCTTATCAAATACTCAAAACACTGAAATAAAATGCATAATCGATTTATAACATGATCATGTAATTCGTTAAAAATGAATTACCATAGGTAGAAGTTACCTTAAAGAAATAGTATGATCATTATGTATATCTATAATGTATCAATAAAATTCATATTTAAAAAAGAAATAGTATGAGAAAAGAGGTTCTATGGAGAAAGAAATATTTGTCTATACACTTATACAAACATGTGTAGAATACTAGAATGGCAACTTATTATATTCAGACAGCTAATAAACAGAAAGTAAACAAATGTCAAACTGATATATTCATATCACACAATCTTGCATAAACACTTTACAGTGCCTAATGTAGACATACTAAATTTTTTAACCAGAAATAAAGGTAGACTGAAACATTTGAGGGCTTATATTTTAAAAATTCATTTTTAAACCAATTATTTAGACACTAATATACATCTTCTCATAAAATACAAATATATGTAGTGACAAAAACAGGACAACTGTGATAGCAAGTTCACTGGGGAAGCCTACCAAAAGGCTGGACAAGAGGTATTTAGAACCCGTTTGAAGTTAGTATTCAAACGTTACAGGAGAATCAAGTTGCCATCCTGTGTGTCATTCTCCAATATTGTGTAGCTGCATAGGTAAAGCTTCTAGGAAACCAAATAGTTGGGTTCATCCAAGGTGAATGTCTTCACAGAAGACTGCAATGCAAAATGTATAGAGCAAGGGTAGACTGTAGGCTTACTCTAACATGGAGAACAAACAAGGATGTTATTGAAGTTATGGACAAGGGAATCACGTGGACAGAAGAGAGGACTGATATGTTGGGAGAAAATAAAGGAGTCAAGGACTGCAGGTCTTGATACCATCCTCAGAACTGTCACAGTCACAGAAGTTGAAAGAGTTAGCACCTGACCAGAGAGCAATATATTTCCAATTTTTATTTGCAGGTGGAACAAATAATTATGATAGAAAATTCAGCATATTACTATAGGACAATGTGGCTGAAGTAGAGTAAGGGGAACAGTGAAAAGGTGCGAGAGGTCAAGGAGTTGGTGGTAAATTTCCCAGGATACTGGTAGGGTTAGAGTAAGAAGGAAGATTCCAAGTCAGATGTCAAACTCTTCTGTGAACAAGGAAGACTACAGATGACAGAGAAGAATGTACTGGTAAATGACAAAAGCCTCAGATGACCATGTGTTGCAAAAGGTTAAATCATTAACAGCCTAAGAGCGGAAATTCAGAGTAAAAACAAAACATCACCAACTCCAACTCTTAGCCCCAAGATTAGTTTGCTGAGAATATAAACATTCATGACTTGAAGAAGCTTCTAGAAAGGAAGCTTCTTTAAGCTCCCTCAGATGAGCACCAGCATTCAACTAAGACTAAAAGAAGTTACGCATATATGTGAGTGTGCATGTTAGGCAGTGGAAGTCCTACTGGAGAAAATGGTGTAAAACATGGGTATTTAGAAGGTGTCCAGCACTCAGAAATGAAGCTGCAGGAAGGGGACCTCCAAGGGTGTGGCTAGTTCCACAGTAGAGGAAATCTGTGTTTCCTAAGCAAGAATGAAGAAAGATCTTGATTCCTCACAAGGAGATCTTCCTGAGAGGATCAGAGGAGTCTAAATAGTGACAGAAAAGAGGCAGCATGTTGGGAGCTGACCCTGGCTCTGCACTATCATCTCAGCTTTTTCCCCAGAGCACAGGAAAAACTCCCAGACATGAGAGATAAAGGAGAAGCTAGACAGAAAAGTAAAGGCAACTTCATCAGACAACTTTGATGTATAAAAAACCAAAACAAAACAAAAAACAAAAACAAACAAACAAAAAAAGGAGGCCCAGAGAATTAAACTGACCTTTTCAGAATCACTTGTTTAGAAAAGAGACAGAACAGCCAACCTTAGCCCAAGTCTTTCTGTTCCTAACCCACAAAGTTTCTAATATCCACTTCTTCCCAACCTGGTCTGGGACCAAGTCACTAAAACTTAACGAATTACTCATGAAAGTTGGGATTAATCTGGTCATTTGCCTCAACAATAGTTTTATAAACCAGAAAGTAAGCAGGAAAGAACTTTGCTAATAGCAAATGAATACAGTTTATAATCCAAAGAAGAGAAGTTTATGGCATTTAGAACATGAAAACCAGCAATTTTACTTATGAAGCTAAATCTGTCTCCATAGTCATGTTTTTTGTTTGTTTGTTTGTTTGTTTGTTTTTTGGTGCTGGGGAACAAGCTTTCTAGGCAAGCGCCCCTCCACTTGACCTAAATCCCCAACCCCTATTTACGGTTTCTTCATACTCCTCAAAAACAAGTATCACTAACACTAATGTCAAATTGGCTACGCTTTTACTTCAAACTGCCTTCTAAATTAATCTTTCAAAACTATAGGAAAAAAGTCACCATTTTAGCCAAATTTCCATGTGAACTTTGGAAACATTTGTTATTTATGTTATTTCTATTCCACCTGCCTTGAAACACTGACTATATTTATGTTAAATATATACAAACACATTAACTGAAATAACACGTGATAGTAATTTGACTTTCATAGAAATAATATTTGTTTCATGAGGTCAGTTCTAATCATTTTGATAATATCCTGTGACAAAACATATGGTAGATAGCAATAACGTTTTCAAATCTAGTCATTGTTAAACGTATGACATAGATATTAAATAAAAACAAAATTAGGTTTACTAATAGATAATTACATGGATATTACTAGAAACAAGTCTTTGAAATTGCATTTTCAATAGTAGTACTTTGAAAATTCTTAGCATTTTGCTTGTCTCCTCAAAATATTTAAGAAGGATAAAGTAGAAGAGAAAGAAACGGAACGCTTATAACAGGAACACCAAAGCTAATAATCCGGTGGCACTACTCTGTGCTAGGCACTGTTCCAAATACATTGTGAAAATGAATCCATTTATTCACTCTTGGCACTGTTGCTGTCCCCATCTGGTGATGATAAATAAAGGTTGTATCACTCAACTAAGGTCACACAACTGGTCAGTGCCAGACGTGAGTTGGGCTCCAGGAAGCCTGCCTTTGCAACCCAGGCTTTACCCAGACACTCCAGTTCCATCCTTTGCAGGATTGCATCTGTAAAATTTGCTCTAGAAATATTACTAATATGCTTATAATAAGTGTACTACAATGCTGTTTCAACATTGCTATTTCAAACATAAAATCAACATATCCTACTACATTTCCTTACTACATTTACAGATTGTAGATTAACAAGTAACTTTAAAATACAAAACAATTTAGATAAAAATGAAGGACTATGGTATAACTGTAAGTATAGCAACAAAGTAAGAAGTGTTGATAAAGTGAAAATTATTGTAAAGTATCTGATGCCCTCACAAAAAGCTTTCTGTCCATTTATAATAAGATATAACCAGCGGCAGCCAAATAATAGTAAAATTCCCTCATAGAGTATACGTCTATCTAGATTAGCAATATTTAATCTTAATAATACCTCCAAAAGAACAAAGGCTATGCTCAAATTGGTCCCATTTACATCTCTATAATACAAATGTTTCATTCTTTCAACATTTTACACTAAGTCATGAGTAACATTTTAAATAAGTCATTGTACGTACATAGATTCAAGGAGCAAAACATAAAATTAAAGTTTAACAACACCATATACATCCTACATAAGTGCAGATACACATTTAATATAGGCATACTCATAATTATCTTCAGATATACTTCCTTAAGAAATGGACTCTTTAAATAAATCAGAATGTATTGTAAAGAGTAGGCCTAACTGAAGAAATAATGGGATAAATCACTTTATAATATCTATTGGCAAAGAAAGTATAAAATTGCTTAAGAAATAAATATTATTTAAAGACTGTCAGTATTGTATATAGAATTAATAAAGAAATATTAAGCAAGGCCTCTGCTTTTGCTGCCGGGGTTTATCTTACCCTCTTCTCTTCAAGGCATATCAGTGACATGGCTAAATTAAAGTAGGTTATTGTTTTTCACAAATTTGGATGACAGAAAAAGAAAACAAAATTCAGATAGTTTGGTACAATGGGCCGATCTTATCAAGCCAAAGTTTAATCAGAACAACTGTGCTCATGTTTAAAAAAAAACAACTTGGCGTTGGCTCCGCCCCATCCCGGGGAAGACAGCTCTGGACTCCATCGTGGGCAGGAGGCTTGGGCTTGCAGGTCAGGCCGCTTCCGGTAGGGATTTGCGCTGGCTTGGCCCCCTCCCAGGAAAGACAGCTCCGGACTCCATCTTTGGAGCAAGGCTTGAGCTTGCAGGTCAGGCGCTCCAGGCGCGGATCTGCGTTGGCTCCGCCCCATCCCGGGGAAGACAGCTCCGGACTCCATCGTGGGCAGGAGGCTTGAGCTTGCAGGTCAGGCCGCTTCCGGTAGGGATTTGCGCTGGCTTGGCCCGCGCACCGGCAGGTTGAACATCAAATAGGGTGGGGAAACATCTTGCACTGAAAGTATTGTTACCTCTCTCCCTCTGTGTTTTTTTTTTTTTTTTTTTTTCCTTTTCCTTTTCCCATTTCTCTTCGGATATAAGCCATCACTATCTGGTAAAGCCAATAATACCCACACCACTAAGGAAAATCTCAGAGTAACAAAATACTCACTACATGCAAATTCCTGGTTTATATTAGATGCTGCTTTATGACGGTGTAGACCTTGCTCTTATGGTTAAAGATACAAAGTTAATTTCTACCACAGTCGGTCAATTTCATGAATGTAATTGATGTTATTGTTAATATACTAGTGTAACGAGTGTGCCATACAGGCTATAACCAGTTGTACATTCTCATATGGTAATACTGTAATTATCTGAGGTAATAATCATTAACATAA
>PVJO010013610.1:0-51143 GCA_004026905.1 Hystrix cristata
GCAAAAAGTTAGCCCTATGTAAGCATTATTAGTGATTTATTACATTTTCTTATTCTGTGAATATGTTTGCATTAAACTATAGTTAGAAGTCTTCTCTAATACTAGTTTATGTTTTGCACACCAATTGTCCTTGAATAATTTTAATAATAGCATTTCTGTGAAAAAATATTTGCATGCTTGGGTAGTAATGAAACAGTGGATGTTTTCATTATTTTTAAGATTTTCTCATCAAAGACACTTTCATATCAGTATATTATTTGAAAATCTGATCCCAAAGGAGCGCTACACTAAAGCAAACAGAATAACCATTGATTTGTTAATATGAAGTTGAAAATATTATAAATTCTAGTCATATACTTTATACTTTAGAGATAGACATTGATAAAGACAGTAAAAGTTGCCTATTTCATTTTCACCTATTATTTGATGTAGAAATGTATACCACTTAAGCACAGGTTGAACAAGCTTTATTTTTAAAATATAGAAATTTTCTAGTATGTGTCTCAGGATTTAAATTTTTAGGTAGGCTATTAATAGCACAAAACAGAACACAATTTGAATAAAAGAACTCAGAAGAATTTCTTTGGAACTTTACTGACAATTTGAAACACAGACTTCTGCCAAACAGAGATAATTTTTATTTGGCCTGTGATGCCATTTTACCAACATTTAATATGCATGCTATCACTATTAATCTTGCTATGCCAACTGTACTGGATTAAGGAAGACCTAGAAGATCAATAAGGCCTGCTCCTGGGTGGGTCTGGATGGGTCACGGGGGCATGACCATGGTTATTGTATCTGGTCTCTCACTGGTTCCTCTCTGGTGTTGTTCCTCTGCTTTGCATCCCAGGACCTAGGAACTGAACAGTTCTGCTCCTCCATGTCCTTCTTCCATGACATTTCTGCTTTGGAGCCTCTGATTATAGACTGAAAACATAAACCAATTAAACCTTTGCTCTTTTAGATTGTGGGAGTTGGTAATGGTGGACAACAGGAAATTGGTATCAAGGAAATGGGATCATACATTGATCATACATTGGTCATCATACATTGATCATATGTCATACATTGTTATGACTGTACCTGACCATATGGTTTAGAAGCCTTTGAAACTGGTTTACAGGAGCAGTTTGGAAAGGTTTGAAAATTCAGGTGAGAGAAGCCTTAGAATACATTTAAGCAGAGGCTGATGCATGACTCTGATCAGAGCTCAGAAGACCAGGGTGCTTGCTAGAATGAGGACAGTAAAGGCCAAGCTCAGGTTTCAGCTGAAAACAAGGATTCCATCACAGCTGGATTAGAAGCCTTTGTATGTCACACTGGCAGAAAATTCATCTTCATTTTGTTCATGTCCTGATATTCTCAGGAGACTGAGATTAAAGACAGTGGACTAATTAATCTGAGAGGAAATTCCAAGACAGTTTAACATTCAGACTGTAGCATGTGGACTGCTGACTGCATTTAGCCAGATTTATAATGAAAATCAGGAGTAAAAGGCAGAGCAGAAATTTTTGAAAAGCCTAAATTTTGGCTTAGACGGAACCATACATAAAATTGGGTATAAAGAAGTGTGGTTGCTGAAAGGATTAAGGCCTTTAAAAAAATCAAGTATTTTGTACAGCAACAAGAATAAAGATGCCTCAAGGTCATTTTAGGAATCAGCAAGAGCCCACCCATCACAGGTTATAGGGTACAAATGTGTCAACCTTTCTTTTTTGAAGAGAGTCCTTGAACCTCCTGCTTGAGAAGGGCCTCTTCAGGAATTGGTTCTCAGAGAATCATTTCACTGTGCTGAGCTATTGAAGCACCCAGAGGCCACTGCAGTCACAGTTGAAGGGGCCCCAGCTGCTGCCAGAGCTGGAAGCTGACCCTTGTGTCATCCATATAATGCTGATTTTACTTGGAGGCAGAATAGAAGAGTTGTAGATTTAGGGAGCTTTCCACTCAGGTTTCAAGGGAAGATCAGGGAGGCCAGGCAAAGTGTCCCTGAGATGGCATTACATGAAGCTGTAGGAATGAAGCTAAACATGCAGTGGAGACCCCAGGAAGTCAGAAGTGCCAGGAACATGGAAGATATTCTGAAGAAAAGCTGCATTCTGAGAGTGGAGCCAGGTGAAAGTGTCATATGGGCTGTAACCAGAGAGACAATAGCAGTGATGATGCTTAAGTCCTTTGGAACCACAATTTACCACTGTGTGTGTCAGATTGCTGATATGGAGCTAGAAGACTTAATGTTTGCCCTGCTGGCTTTTAGTCTTGCTTTGGTCTAGTTCTTCCCTATCCTCTTATTCCTTACTTTTGGAATAGGAATGCTTATTCTGTGCCATTAAACCTTGGGATTATACAACTTGGAGGTTTTTTTTTTTTTTTTTTTTTTTTTTTTTCTATTTTCACTCAGGTTCACAGCTAAGATTTTGACATGAGTCAGAAAATCTGAGACCTGGACTTTTGAAAACTGCTGGTACTGTTGAGACTTTGAGGAAATAGATTATTGTGTGCAGGATGGTTGTATTATGCTAGGTGGAATTACAAGTTTCCTTTTGTCTTTGCTTGGAGATTGAGTATAGGTTAAGGAAAAAGGTTTAGAGGTGAAGTTGACATGTGGTGAATTGTAACCATTAAATCTGATATGCCAACCTCATTGGCATAAAGAAGATCTAGAAAAATAGCAAAGAATACTCTTGGGTATGTCTGGCTGGGTCGGGGGGAGTGACCTTGGATATCTCTTGCTGGTTTTTGTCTGGGCACTGTTAACCTGCTCTGCTTTCCCAATGGCCAAGAACTGAACAGCTTTGTTCATCCACATCCTTCCTCTATGATAGTTCTGCCTGGAGCCAGCTGAGTATAGACTGAAAATATGAGCCCAATAAACCTTTCCCCCTTTAAGTTGTGTGTGTCAGTTTCTGTGTCCGATTGTAGGAAAGCTGAGTAATACACCTGCTTTGAGGTCTGACATGTGCTCTCTAGTTTGATGGAAAGCTCCCCCACGCCCTGTTGACTTTCTCCTAGATAATCCATTCATTTTTCCAGCCCAACTTTGAAGGTTGTGAGTTTTCCATCCCTGGTTTAGAACTCTACTCTTGTTATGTTAAGTAAAATGTAGGTCAGAGGCAGGAGGTTTTAGCCTTAGCCTGTACACTAAAAAAAATCTGTTTTTCATTTGCCACCCTAGATATACATATTTCAGAGTAACAGCAATTTGATAAGAATGAGAACTATTTTCTCTGTGTTGATTTTTTTAAAAGAAATTATCAACAATTATTTCCTAGTTTGTGAAGCTTCCTCCCCTCCCCCCAGCATGAAACACTTGGAGAAAAGAACATTAGCTATTCTTCGTAAAATGGCTGGATATTCGTCCAGGGTTGGTGAGTTGTCTAGGTGACATCCAGGGTAGGAACTGATCAGATCTATGTTTCAAAAGTTTTTAAATAAACTTTATTTTGAAATAATTTTAGACTCACATAAAACTTGAGGTGATAGTTAGGAGTGCCCATAATTACCATAGTAAGTTTCCCTTATTAATATCTTACGCTGGTTTGGTGCATGTGCCACTTTAATGAATCAATATCTAAATATTACTATTAAATATAATTCCTACTTTACCTGGAAAGCCTTAGTTTACCCAGGGTTCCTTGCCTGGTCTGGGATCTCTTCTAAGATACCTGTTTACGTTTAGTCATCTTGTCTTAGGTTCTTCCTGTTTGATACAGTTTTCTCAGACTTTCCCTATTTTGGATGATCTTGACATTTATAAGGAGCAGTACTGAGGTATTTTGAAGAATCTCCTTCCGTTGAGATTGTGCAAACTTTTCTCATAGACTGGGGTTATTGGATTTGGAGGGACTATCACGGAAGTAAAAGGTAATTTTTTATCACATTGTATCACGTCATACATACTGTCAACATGATTTAGCACTGCTGACGGTAATTGAGATGATCTGGGCATGGTAGTTTTTGTCAGGTTTCTCAGCTTCAGAGTTACTGACATTATCGAGTATTTCTCTCAATTCCTTACTCAGTGACACTTAGAGATGCTGCAGGATCATTTTGTGTATTTCTCGCAAAATTTAACAAATGACTTTCAGCGGGGGGACTTTCAATTTGTGAGAATTGCTGATCTATGTGCTGTAATTATTTCATCATGGTCAGTTTCAAGTTACCAATATGTCACTAAATGCAGATTTATGAAGAGATGTACAACTCGCCTGTGTACAGTACGTCTAATGTGTGGTTAATAAATAACCTCAGGTGCATAGATAATATAAAGTGCGTAAAAACACTTAGGGAGATTGTATTCTTAGTAATTTTTATATTTTACATACTGAAATTTAAGTCGATGAAATTTAATTTTTAATAATGGCTTTATTTAACAAGTGGCTTACAAATTTCCTGGAAATTTAACAATTGACTACTGCAAGCCAGCCAAACGATACTACTGAATTGAATCTTGGGAAAATAGGCAGAATTCACTGTAGGTATGGTGATGATTATGAAGACAGAAGAGAAAGGAAGAGGGGGAGCAAGCAGTTTGAGACATGTTTGTGTTAGCAGAGGTATACGAACATTTCATATGCATTATTTTGTCTAATTTGAAAAGCAGACAAGTGAAAGGAACAGTTGAAGAATGCCAGAGCCAACCAATTTCTGTCACAAAGCATAAAAAAGGATAGTCATCATAAATTGTTTTTTCCTTTAAAACTTATTCCTTTTCATATTTTCTTCTTAAATATCAAATTTCATATACATAAAGCAGAGCAAATGTTTTATCTCCACTTTAATATTTTAACAATGTGTTAGCTCCCTTTACATGCCTTTAAAAATTGACTTTCACAGATTGTTAAGTGGAAAAGATGGGGTACGGAATACGTGTAAGCTGACAATAGAAAATAAACACGGTTAGTAACCATATTAAGTGTAATTCAGTCTTATTAGTTACGGCAATAATACAGCCTGCAATAATAAATGTAATTTAAGACACTTTTTGAAATTAAATCAATCTTTAATGATTTAAAATATAAAATTTCATGCAGCCTGTTACTTTTAAAGCTTTATTAAGGTATTTCGATGCTGGCGTTTTGAATAGGGTTAACAGGTGCTTCACGAAAAAGGTAAACTAAAGATGGTGAAAGCCTCTGGAGCTTCTGCACTTTTAAACAAAACGTCTTTGGAAGACTGCTGACACATGAATTATCAGACTGTTACTCTCCACATAAAACATTTTCTGAAAACAAATTCCCTCCTTGATATCCTTATGCCTAATACTGACTGTGCTACCTGCGCAAAAGTCATTTTTGAAGATAAGCAAACATTACGTTTATCTGCAAACGTTGTAGGAACACATTTAGGAAATGTGGGTGTCCCGAGAGCCGCCCCAGTGATAATGACACCCTCTGTCGTGCTCAAGCCTCCGTGTAGCTTAACCTGAAGGTGGTCAGGAAAGAGGGGAGCTTCTGAGCTTCCCGTTGCCCAGGCCATCCCTGTTTCTTACCCTCAGCGATCAACATTTATTTTTAGAAATGATTTATTATCTTCATTATTATATTTTTGTAATACATGTATGTTATAATTTCAGTGAGTAAGGTAACTATGGATGTTTCTTTCTCTGATAAAGAATATAAATAACTCCTTATTAAAATATATTTGTTATTTAACCAATTAAATGGGAAGAAATGCACCTTTCTTTTATTCAGTGGGCACGTCTATAAAACTGTTTGCATTAGCAATTACATTCCAATAAACTAAAACTCAATTTAAAGCTAGTAAGACAGGTTCAAACCTTCTAAATTCTTTGCCAATAGAAGAAAAAGTATGAATATTATCATTATGTTTAAATTTATTTTTATCAAGGGAATATATCTTAATATTCTCACCAAGAAAAAGAAAGGTAACCCGCGTGGTGATGGCTATGTTTAAATTAATTTTGAAAAGTATCTGCTCCTTTTCAGTGGTCAAGAAGGTTTTATCTTTTGAGAAGATAATACAATACAATTTTCTTATAAATGGAAAGAAGACATTTCAGATTGTCTTGCAGACCACTAACATATGAGGCAATTTTATTTCACCATGGCAAAGAGGTGAAAAGAGAAAATAGATCTTGGAAATGCCAATAAAGTCTTTGCAGCTTCAAAGCTGCAGGCAGGTAGTAATCAATTCCCTCCTGATGGAATGAAGATTAAGGCTTTTAAGAATGCCCTTTCTCCTCCCATAAAACATGTTATATCAACACAGTTCTTAAAACTTCGGGAAGATCCGAAAGTTCTAAAAACTTAAAGATGACTTATTTCAAGATGGACTAGAGTGGAGAAAGATCTTTTTCTCATGGCTACTCTGTTCAGTGATTTCTAAAATTAAAAACTGAAAGATACACTTGATTGGGTCCTGTGTTAGAATTTCTTTAAATAAGATGCAACTATTCTAGTCTTTTTAAATGAGATATTTTTAAATATTTAATTTATATAGTCTCCTCTTTATTAAAAAAATAATTTTTAAAGCTCACAATTCATTAAGGTTAACATGAGCAATTGAACATAGTAATCACTCTAGGTACTTGACATACATTATTCATCAAATGGTCCATACGAGCTCAAGAAGCAGGTGCTATTGTCCTATCCAGTATTACAGCAAGAAAAGTGGTATGAAGAGAGGTAAAGTAAGGAGCACAGGTGTTACAGCTGGCAGATCCAGCCTTCTGACTCAAACAAGTTGACTCCAGAGCCCTCCTTGAGTTTCAAAACTCTTAGCATAGAGGGCAAGGTGGCAGGAGGTCAAAGAGCTAAGTTGAAGCTGGCAGGACACACACAGTGTGTTACTGGCTGAACAACTTGAATTCCAAATTTAGAGCCAGAAACCAGCCTGTACTCAGTGGAATTAAAGGTGTAGGCCTGCTTGGATTATCCACTACTCCGCTGAAAATGTACTGCTGGGATTGATCAACACGGATCCAGACTCTGTCTACCAGTGACGGCAGAGACACATCCTGAAGTGGACACATTTTTCTTCTTTTCTTCTGTTTTTTGTTTGTTTGCTTTTTTCTTTTTCTTTTTTTCTTATTTGTGCTTGTTTTTATACGAATCTGAACATTGTTTCTAGTTTTTTCATGTTATTGCTTTATTCTGTTCTTGTTTTTATTTCTTCCTACTCTCTTTTCCTCCTGTCTTCTTCACCAGTTTCCCAAAGTTTGCATAATCTTCCTTTATCCTCCAGCCTTGCTTCTAATCTCTTCCTCTTCTTCTAATCTCTATTTTTCCCCCAACCCCTTTTAAATTTTCTTCTCTAAGGGTAAAATCACCTTATTGAGGGCATACTTACTGTATACAATTTTCTGGTGTCTTTTAGATTTTGTTATGTAACCACAAATCTAGTTCATAAGGTTAAAGGGGCAAACTAAATTACCTTTACAATGAAAACTGTAGATTCCTACGCTGCTGCCTAACCAAAAAAGCCAACTCAGGAGGTCTGAAAGAGTGGTTCAGGAAACAGCCTTTTAAACAAATACAGTAACGTTTGCTTGCTTGCTTGTTTGTTTCTTTTCAGTCGTGTCTTGACCTAGCTGAGCCCTGGCTGTAGGTCAGTTCTCCTTCTTGAACAGCTGATTATTCCAGGCTCCACCCACTTCCCATTTGGACTGCCAAACTCTGGGCAGCTATACACAGATTCTAAATGCCCCAGAACCAAAAACCAGACAACTAGAGACAGGTGTATAATCATTCAATTTAGGCAATCACCAAGAGTCTTCAAAGCCCATTTAGCCCTTCCTGACCTTCAGTCACAAACTGGGCCCTTTACCTGCAACTTGCTGTTACCCAGTTCCAGATGAAAAACCGCTGCTGGCCTCGCCTGGAGTCTTCTCCTGTCAGAGTGCTAATATGTTGGATCCCTTGATCAAAAGAATTCTTAAATTCATACAGCAGTTGGTGCTGCGAGCAGCACAGTACGGCCGTATCTGCTGATTCTTGGCTAATTTCTTGGGGTTCCACTCTTAGTTTATTAAGTGGTTCCAAATCACCCAAAGCTCAGCTCAGGTCAGAACATCAGCTTTGGCTTTAATATTATCGCCTTCTGAAGTGTCCACCTATACAGCCTATATCTGACAGAGGCTATTCTTGGGGCTGTTGCTCCTTTGGGGTTAGTGTCTATTATTATTTGGGGTAGAACCCTGGTCTTTCTTGTTTTGGGTGGCCCCTTTCGAGGAAGGTATTGGTTGAGCTTTTCCACATAAGAGAAATGGCACCTAGGTCCCCTGTTGCTCAGGCAAAGAGAGCAGCTTACCTGTCTGCTTTGCTGCTGCAAAATTTGCAGCTATCAGCATCAAACTTCAGGGTCACCAGACCCTCAGGGGTATCATTGCCCGTACCCTTGGAGATCAATAGCTGATGTTTACTCCAAAAGGGGACAAGGGAAGGATACTATTATCTCATCTTTGCACAATCCTTCTGAAGAACACTTAATTGCTTACACAGAGCAAGACTCCTAGCCAGTGCTCTTGAGATTTATTAAATAGCACTTGTGGTGGTCTTATTATTGTGGTCAGCTTGAGCAGGAATGCCCAGCTGGACTGAGTCGGTGTGGTTCTGGGCACAGAAGATCCACCTGAAGATTATCACCAACGCACCGTAAAGGAGAACAAGAGCAGAAGATAGGTGCCGGCTGTTTCCCAGGAGAAGCTCCATTGTGGCTGGTTTTCCAGAAGGGAACTCGACTGTTCTCATCACAGAAGGAGCTTGGGGCCTTGCTGTTGCGTAGGATGGCTGCTGTTCGCTTCAGGGGCGCTCTGGTCTTCATCTCTGTTGCAAGCATCATATTCTGGTTCCAGTATAGATTTCTTCAGCCTTTTAGTGCAGACACAGACATACACGGGACATTGCCGTGGGTTCCCAGCCCTTGATTGGCTCTTTCAGGTCTCCAGTGCACAGATAAAGACTTTCAGCACTTTCTACATTTGGCTTGTGTGTAAATGTTGTAACTTGTATTTGTTCTGTATTAAATCTGCTCTCTTGCAAACCATTGACTTGGGAAAAGTGACTAATACACCACTCCAGATTGACATGTAAAGGGACTGCTCTCAAAGATCAGGAGTCTAGCTATGTTGTCCTAAGCAGAGGCTGCTATGACTGTCCTAAATGTAAACCTGCATCCTTCAGATGTGGACTAGAAAGCCTTGAAATGAGACGAGGGCTGCTGTAAATCAGCCCTCTGGGTCCCATTTCCTTTGCTTTCACCTTCTTTTTCCTTTAACTACCTGGAAGGACTGTACTGTGGATTATCAGAAAGATACAGAAACTGTGAATTACACTACATATATCTGTATGTCTATATTTCTATCTACCAAAAATCTACTGAATTAAAAAAAAATCCCCCAATCCCCTCCCACGCACACCAAATTATACAAAAACAAGGTACTGATTGGTTTTTGCTCCACTTCACAGATTCTTTTACTTTGGGGGTGAGCTGGGGATCCAACTCAGGGCTTTACACTTGCTAGGCAAGAACTCTATCACTGAGCTAAATCCCCAACCCCTACTGCATAGATTCTTACTTTGATATTTGCTAAAGTATACAAATTAACAGAGCTTTGTGGACTTAACAAATGCTAGAGCTCAAATTACAGTTATACCTGGAAATTCCATCCTTTATACACTTAGAAATATAAATACAAAGTTCAGAAAAATGTATATGCTTCACTTTATAGTGTTGGCTAAATTTCTCATAGTCAAAGTTACCCATTGCCCTTAAATATCTTATAGTGGTCGTAGACATTCAGACACAATGAGTGATAAATTAAAATTAAATTTTGGATCTTATAAATTATTCCAAAAATGGGACCCAATTAACTCGGGATCAAATAATTAACAAAGCCTAATATAAGTTAAAATTGTCTTCAAAGATTAAAACTTAGTGTATGGCTGAGGCGGGAGGATTGCCAGGAATACTAGGCCAGCTTGGTCTACATAGAGAGTTTGGTACAAGTCTGGACTACACAACAAGACCTTGTCTCTAAACAACAATAACAAAAAACCTTATTATATAAAACTGAATGAGTGAATGAATGAATATCTCCAATTGTTCATATTTCAGTCTGATTTTATAGATTCATAAACCTAAAAATATGAGTAGTATCTCACAGTAGAGTATTATGTTAATGATAAGATCCCAAACTATTAAAGCCACAAACCCAACACCTGATACTATTCAAATTATGAATCTCTTTTAATCTACAATGAATAGGTTCTGTATTGTGCTATCACTGTTTCCATGATGGTGTCCTTTCAACAGCCTCGTAGCTGCAACTTGCCTTCATTTTTGTACCTTTACACTGTGCCCCTTTACGAAGCTACCATGGGAACCTCACAGTTTTGCTCTCACACACTCTTTGCAGGTAAGATTTTAACCTGCATCCACTTTCCTTCAGGAGCACAGGTGTGACACCCATGACATCCTTCTCCAAGAAGTTTTATTTGACAGCCCCATTAAGGACATACCAATTGAACATCTTTTAGGCCCTTTTGGGTTCTGGAGGGCAACATATTCCTCATTTACAAATTTTATCCAATCTCATTGATGCTACTACTTAAGAATCAATCCCCCTTAATCTCTTCCAGCAAAGGGCTCTAGACTCTGTCCACGTTAGCATCACAGGCACGTCCATCAATGTCCACCCAGACTTTCTCAGTGAACAGGGATTTGCAGCCTCCTGTCTGTCCATCTAGAGTCTCTGAAGTTAAGATCAGGCATTTGATGTGCCCTGGCTCACACTGCTCTTGGAATCAAAAGTGTACCAGACTCCTCACCGTAACATATTATCCACATGAGATCAAAGGAAATCAGAAGTGCATAGGAAGCCTGAGAAACAGAAGGCAAAAGGTGGAAGAACAGTTTCACTTACTTCATTAATCACAAAATTCCTTGAGGATAATGATAGACCTATGCTTTTATTTTTAAAGTATAACTGTGTGAAAAGAGAGAGAATAGATAAAAGTATACTAGTGAAGGCTCTTGAAATAGTAGGAACTAAATTAAGAAAACAGTGGAGCTAGAAAGTGCAAGAGATAGTTTCTGAGGTAAATTCTCATCAATCGAAAAATAAATAATTAAGTACAAACATCCATGAAATATTCAGTAACTAGCATGAGAACGTATGCAGGTGGCAATGATCATGCATCACAGTTAAAAAGCAAGGGCTCTTTCCTGACTTGCTTGGGCTCCGGCTTTCTGTCCAGTCCCGGAAGTAGGGGAACCGCTCCCTAAATAATTATTAGCCAGCCGTTCACAGTTGGCAAGTGGAGGCCAAACAAGACTTAATTTTTTAGAAAAGAAAAGAGAATGATCATTGAGATAATTGATTATATTCCTTTTTTGAGAACAATTTACAGCAAACCTCCTGGTTCAACCAACTAGGAAGTCTTTGCTAACCCCACAAAATCAGCACTATATAGAATGTGCCTGTCTGGTGGAGAGTGGAGAATCCCTGTATTTGGTATTATATAATGATGAGGAATAATTGAATAAATAGGCACTAGGAATATAAAGTAGACTGTCTTTTAATAAAGTTTGATGGTGCAATGAAGGTGAGGGAGAAAGTGAAGAAATAAGTATTTTGTTTCTTTGTAAATGGAGGAAAAGGAGCCATAGGAAGTTAAGCATACTAAATATAGAGAAAAATTGGTAGATCTCAGAAGAAAGGATATGTTACATGGAGGTTTAATCAATTTATCAAGTTTTAATCTTTAGCACAGAATCTTACTGCAGATATATGAAATAATTTTAGAGAAAAGGTCAGACACTTACGTCTGGCTCTTACGTCAAATTTCGAAAAATGTTAATACAAATAGGATAATATATGAGAAGAAAAATATTCTGATGGTGGATAATTATTTTGGTTGCTATAAAGTAATTCAAGTAACCAATAAAAGGTTTCCTTGGCACATGTAAAAATTACTAGCAAAAAAAAAAACACCTCATTGAATCTTTTGAAAGTGAACATAATGGTAGCAACTGAACCATCAGCCTGAATTATTAACTAAAGGGAAAGATTTATTGAAGTTGAAGCACAGTGAACTATTTTAAAATGCATTAATCCTTTGCTGATTATTTAAAAAAAGCTGCATTTATAAGGACTGTGACTTTTCTTTTTTTTGAAATCTGAACTGCCATTAAATCAGAAGGAAATAAAGGATGAACAGAATGTATGCATATACAGAAGGAAAAGAGCACCTCCCTAGATGGAGAAGGGAAGCATTTGAGTCAAGCTTGGAGTAATTATAGCAGATTAATAGAAAAGCAAAGAAACTCAGCAGTGAGATACTGGTTTTAATAAGCAGGACAGGTCTAGGTCAGTGTTTCTTAAACAGGGGCAGTTTTGCACCCCAAGGTGAATTTAACAATATCTAGAGAGATTTTCGTTTATTACAAGCAGAGGCAACTACTGAATTTCATGGTTGAAGGTTAGGATCTTGCTAACCCTCCTACAGTGCACAGAGCAGTCTCCCACAGCAAAAAAATTATCAATCCAAAATGTAAACAGCGTCAAAGCTGAGAAACCCTCTCTAAGTAGGTTAGAGAAATTAAGTTTTGCTGTAGAAGAAAGCAAAGACCCACCAGAGGTGTTTGATCAGCTGATGACACAATGAAATCAGGCTGAGGATGATTAGACTAGAAGGAAAATGTAGCCAAGGGAAGGCCTGGAGGCAGGTACTGGGGAGTACAGGTGGGAGGAAATACAGGAGGAGTTGGAACTCGTACCCCGGGATGAAGGAAAAAAGCTTGACAAGAGCCATACTCTGAAGAAAGAGAAAATTAAAAGTGCCAAACTCACAAGGTTTGAAACCAACTGGCTGTATTCTAGAGGTTAAAAGACGACACATCTTAGTCTTAATGTCCGAAGAAACCTGAATCACTGGAATGGCTGATTACCTCCAACATTACAGATTTTTCCAAGTCAATATTTTTAATGTAGTTCTTTTATTATGGCATCTTTTTATTATGGACAAGATTATTTTAAAATATTTCATTTCTGTTTCTTTTCCTTCTTACTTAGCAGTGCATAATGCTTTTATATGGTTATTAAAACCAAAAATGATCATATTGGTATATGGCAAAAAGTCCAATTTCCTTCCATGCCTTTGAAGTTTCTTATCTATGCTTGAGGTAGGTTTTTATTTTTAATGCAACTTAGAGATTTCTGTATTTTTATATCAGTAATTTTAAATATAAAGAATAAATGGAGAAAAGCATTTATAAAAATGAGCGTATTTTAGCTGTCGGAATAAGACAAAACAAAACTGTAAAAGAATGAGATTATAGGAACAATATCTTACTTGTGTTTCTATGTGTAAAGAAATAGATAAAATGGAGAAAACATTGTTGAGTTTGCACAGTGAAATTGAAGATTTATTTTGATAAATACCTGGCTCACAAAAAAAGTCAGAAGCAAGATGTGATGAGGCGAATATCCTGAATGAATTAATATCTGAGTTAGAGTTAAACTGGCAGTCCTGAGGGAACTTTGACCAAAGACACTCTGCCTATTTGGTTATTATGTTATATCAAAACAACTAAATTTCTACGGAGAAAAATAAATACCTATATTGTATATCAGGGAGATTCTTGTGCCTGGAAGATAGGAAGCTAAGGAGTTTGGACAGAAAGACAATCTTTGGAATTTCAGCACTTTTATGTTTTCTCTATGTAAATGGAGCAATCATATCTACAGCCATCCCACTCTCACAATGCTGAAGTTAACCTAAAGTGACCAAACTTGGGTTTTGTTTGTTTTTGTTGTTTGGTTTTGTTTTTGCTGACTATGGACTCTTTGCAGTGCTTGTAAATTTGTTTATCATAATTTTAAAATGTAAAACAACATACACATAACCTTGATGAAAAGACCTTTCCTTTGATTTGAACACATTTATCTCCACCCAAAATTTAATACAGTCATCCCTTGGGGTATGAGGGACTGGTCCCAGGAATAGAAGTCTCATATATAAAATGACATAGTATTTACAAATAAGCTATGAGCATCTCACTGTACATATCAAATCATCTGGAGATTATTTACAATACCTAATACAATGCAAATGTTATGTAAATAATTATTTCTATTCTTAGAATTGTTTAGGGAATGATGATGAGAAAAAAATGTTCAGTGTGGCACAATTTTTTCGAATTTTTTTTGAATATTTTTGATCTGTGGTTTGTTGAATCTATGAGTGCAAAACCCACAGATATGAAAAGATGGTTGCATGTGTATTATCTTTATTTCTCACTATATTACATTCTTGAGAAAGCTTTATGGTGGAACAACATTTGGGAATCCATGATATGGAATAATCTCCTTAACAGCAGTGATAAATAAGCCCAATAAGATACTATGAATAAAGTAGACACGCAGATAACAAATTATTTTTAGTATCTGTCTTGTCCCAGTCATGCAGAAATGTGCAAAGCAAATTTTGTGTGGAGGAACAACTTATAATCCCTAGAGGTCTCAAGTTTCTGTTAATGAGATTCAGCAATCTATTATTGTAAAATGTTAGAAAATATCAACAGAAAAAGATGTAGGTATTATTAGATTCAAGGAACCTTGTGAAATGAGACATAATGTCAAGAAGGGAAAAAAAAAACTAATGGTGTACACTACATGCTAGAACTGCACTTTTTGTACCTATGTATATTCATCAATGTCTATCCCAATCCTGAACACAGTGATTTCTCCTTAAATATGTTCTAATAAAATTATCAATATCTGTTTAAATTACCTTCATTATTATTGTTATTCTTTAATGAAATGCAGTATAATGGATCAATAGAATACAATAGAATAGAACAGAACATGAATATCAACTAAGGATAATCTTCATGAAAATAAATATGAATGTGTGAATATTGAGTTATGATGTAAATTACATTTACTACAGATTATGAACACAAAATTTTCACATGACAGGATAGATATTAAAAACTGAAACACCATTATCTCAGGCTAAACTTTTTCTATAATGGCCCTTATATATGTTATAAATCTCTCTTGAAATCTTACATAAATCAGACTGATGCTAAGCTATTAAATGTTCAACAATCTAAAAGGTGTTATGAATTCATTTTTGGGATCATACATTCGTATTTATTAAGATCAAAATATGCTAAAATAAAAAAGAGTTATATAAGGGTTATGATATGGAACTATTAGAAATAGTGTTTCAATGTTCCAAGATTTCTTCTCCAATAAAGAGTAAAAGGAGATTTGTTGACCAGTCTCTTGAATATGCAGCAGTACCTTGGTTCACGAACTTGATTCTTTTCACGATTCTGGTTCCAAACCAAGTTGGAGGAGAATCCAATTAAATTTGATGGTTATGTTCAATGTTCATTTGATGGGGAAATTTGATTTGGTTCTCATCTGATTTGGCTTGCAATCAGAATCATGGAGAGAATTGAGTTTGTGAACCAAGATAAAGGATAGATAGATAGATAGATAGATAGATAGATAGATAGATAGATAAAATCTACCCCAAGCAGTTCATTTCTTCAACAAGTTTTTCAGTTCTTCTGCTGGTTTGCACCAATCCAGGTGGTAAGAATACTGTACAGCAAGGGATGATGCAAATTTCTTGCACTCATGACCCTGAAAGTGGGTGTAGAAGAAGGAAGAGAGGCGGTGAGCTGCATGCAGTACAAACAAACTCATGTCTAAGAAAATTCACTACATTAGAACTTGGAAAGATGGAGAAAGAGGAGTGTAATTCTGTTCTTATTTTGTTTACTTCTTCCTACAATGAAAATCACATTCAAAATGCAAAAACTAGAGAACACAGTGTAAAAATCAAAATTATAGCTCAGAAAAGAAGAAGTTATAGATTATGTCTCATAGTTGTGGCAAAATTTTCAGATGCAATCACAAAACTTTAGCTACGTTCAAAAAGTTTAGAAAGGGAAAGGAAGTTGCAGAAAATTAGTCAAAAGTTTCTAAATTAGGATTAAAAAGTGATTTCATGAAATGTTAGACCAACGTATTAATTGTTGCTCCCTACCTAAACTCCAGGGCTGGGGATTTAGCCCAGTGGTTACAGAGCTTGCCTAGCAAGTACAAGGCCCTGAGTTCGATCCCCAGCACCCCCACCAAAAAAAACCAAAAAAACAAAAAAACAAAAAAAAAACCATCAGTGAAACTCTAGAACTGAAAATTAGATTATCTGGGTCATTTTCTCATTTTTAATCTGCTTACTTGTTTTTGTTTTGCTTTGCTCTTGTGTTATTCATGCTTCTTATATATTCTTAATATTAAACCCTTACTGGACAAATGGTTTACAAATCTTTTCTCCCATTGTGGAGTTTGTCTCTTTGTCAATTGTTTCCTTTGCTTTGCATAAACATTTTAAATTTGATAGAGTCTCATTTTCCTGTTTTCGTTTTTGCTGCCTGTGCTTTTGGACCTATGTCCAAAAATTCTTTCGTCAATGTACTGAAGTTTTTCCTCTATATTTTCCTCTGGTAGTTTCATAATTTCAGGTCTCATATTTAAATATTTGATGCATTTTGAGTTTATTTTTGTAGATGGTGAAAGTTAAGGGTCTAATATCATTCTTCATTGTGTGGACATCTGGTTTTTCTAGCACCAGTTATTGAAGACTACCCTTTGTTCTAAGGTGTTCTTGGCACCTTTGTCAAAAATCAATTGGTTAGTGGTTAATCGTATGAAAAAATGCTCAGTGTCACTAGTCAGAGACATACAAATCTAACCACCACGAACCAATTTCTCACTCTAGTAAGAATGGTTATTATCTCAAGGATTAAAGAAAACAAGTACTGGGAAGGATGTGGTGGAAAGAACTACCATATGATCCTTCAATCCCACTACTCCATATATAATCAAGGGAAAGGAAATAAGTGTGCTAGAAAGATAGATATCTGCACTTCTATGTTTATTGCAATATTATTCATGATAGTCGAAATATGGAATCAATCTAGGTGTCCTTCAGCAGAAGAATGAGAAATGGAAATGTTGTGTATACACAATTGCAATATTATTCAGCCATTAAAAAAATGAAATCTTATCATGTTCAACAATGTGAATAAATACTGAAGACATTTTAAGTGAAATAAATCAGGACCAGTAAGATAAGTACCATATGTTTTCACTCATATATAGAAGCTAAAAAAGTGATGTCACTCTACATAGAAAATAGAACTGTGATTCCCAGGAGCTGAGAAGGGCTGGTTAATGGGTACAGAGGTGCAGTTGCTTGTAGATAGGTATATAAGAAAGTAAAGTTCCAGTGTTCTGTAGCACACCAGGGTGACTGAGGACGATGGCAATTTATTGTACATCTCAAAATAGCTGGACAGGAAGATTTGAAATGTTTCTAGCACAAAGAAATAATAAATTCTTGAGACGATGGGTATGATAACTACCTTGAATTGATCATTGTAGGTTGCATACATGTATTGAAATATCACATGGCATTTTATAAATAGATTGACTCTAAAACTTCTTTAAAAAGGAATACATTGTCACTGAATACCTTCATGGATTCATTATGGCTAGGATATTTAAATCAATGAAATATTTTTTGAAATATACTATCTTGATTTATCAAAGCATTTGTAAAAATTTTCTGCTAAGATACTGAGACAAACATAGAGAAATGTGGCTATTAATGCACCAAAACTTCAACTGATCAATGTGACAAATCAAAAGAAAAAAGAAAAAGAATTGTAGGAGTACACATGAAATTTGACATAGAGCAAAAACTATTAAACATATACAAAAATATTAATAGGGACTCGAATCTAAAATTTTCCTTTATCTTTTATGAAGAAAGAAATGACTATATATTTTCTAAGCAAAGTGCGTAGCACCACTTATGGGAAAAAAATTAAACCTAGTCTGGTTTTCTAGTTTTCATTAATACTCCGATTAAAATTTTCAAATAAATATTGTATTTCAGCCAGTTCCATGAAAAATATCATTTATAATTAGTCAGCAGAGAACAGATAAGGAGGCTGAGTGGACAAGCACTTAGGAAACTGCTCTTGGGAATGTGCCCTTTAGCCAGCTGGAAGGCCCCAGAAACAGCTGCCGAGACTACTTGAATGGAGCTGACTTCTGGGAACGAAATGGTGGGTATGTGTTTCAGTAATACTTGACTTTTAATAGTAGTTGTGAGAAGACTCTTCATTCATAATACCTCAGCTCACTATTTCTTTTGCAATTCCACTGAGACTGTTCAAAGCTACCTCATCCACAACCTCTAACAGTCAGTTTGCAGACCTCATGTGACTGACCTATCTATAGGATTTATCCACTTATGCCAGATACTTCTGAAATGATTTCCCTCTCTCTTTCCTGTTTCACAGATTACTTCGTCATAGCCTTTATGGACTGCTGTTTTTCTTTTAAATTTCTTAAGTATTAGAGCAAATTACGGTATTTTTCACCTTCCTCATTCTTCAATTCATCACCTAAGCGTGACAATTTCTGTCCTAAATCTGGATCCCAAATCTGACCGCTTACACTGCAGAGCGATCCCATTGATTCTTATCACTCTCACATTCACCACCGTAAATGGCTCCAAAGTAGGGCTCTCACCTTCCCTTATTGATCAACCACAGTATGTTTTCAATACATCAGGCAAAACAAGTTGTATCACATGATTCTTATGTTCAAAACTCTTTAACTAAGTTCATTCATAGGATAGAATCCGCAACGCAGCTTTCTGGGCTGGGAGCACTTCTCTACCCTCCTTGACATCGCACATCCGTCACGTCCTCCAGCATTCTGGCCTCCTTGCTGTTCCTCAAATTCACCACAAACACTCCCACCGAGGAGCTTTTTTACTTGCTCTGGCCAAATAACTCTCACCATCACTTAATTCTCTTCTCTTTCCTCATAGCATTTAAGCAGAATGAAATTCTAGCAGAGTCTATGTGTTTTTTATAATAAACCTCCCCTAATAAGAATGTAAGTTCCACAAAGGCAGCAACTTTGTCTTCTTTCCATTGTTGTATATCCCTAGCAGAGGTAGACTGTCAGGCATAGAATAAAAGTAAATAAATATCTGTTAGAAAAGTGAAATAATGAAGTGAATTACAAAAAGGTAAAAATCTCACCATATCATCTGTTCTGATCAAATGGTACTTAGTGTATTTAGTTTAATATTTAGTGTCATATTTAAAAACACTCGCAAGGTAGAACCAGAGAGGCTGTCAATGGTGGCGTTATGGGATGAATTTTACCTTCTTCAAAAAAGTTTTTTTTTTAATTTTTAAAAATTTTATTAGGAAATCTTTATAGTACATAATAATTACATTCATCGTAAGCAGTTGCTGCATGTACTTAACATATCTTAGTTCTTTTTACTTCACCTTCTCCTGCCCTCCTCCCTCCCTCCAGGTTTGACTCCTAGTACCTCAGAGCACGACCTGATTTGGCAGTAAAGTCGAGGCAGTTGTAATTAGATAACAGAAGGTCATTCTGGAGTATGCGGACCTCTAATCCAACACAGCTGGTATGTGTATAAGATGATCACATGAAGGCACACACACTGTGCACCTCAGAGAATGATGAAGGCAGAGACTGGCATTGTGCATCTGTAAGCTAAGGAACGCTGAAATTTGCTGGCAAAGAAATGGAAGATAGAAGACAGACACAGAAGGATTCCCTTCCAGAGTTCAGAAGGAGCGTAACTCTGCCAATCTCTTGATTTTGGATTTCTCCCCTCTAAAACCGTAAGACAATAGGTTCTTCTTATTTTCAGGCAACAAGCTTGCAGCTCTTTATGATGGCAGCTCTAGGAAAGTTGTACAGATGGCAAGTGTAGAAAACCATATGCTTTTGAGGATGAAATTTTTTACCTAGATGAAAAGATGCCTGAATTAAAAGTATGACTGTAACTCAACACTGAATAAATGATTTTCCCCTTCTTAGTGAAGCAATACAAAGAAGGGGATTTGATTAGTTTTGGACACCATATCCTAAATTATATGTTAATTGAGATTGTATTTAAAAGGGCCATAAAATAGTTACTCTGGGCTTACACTTCAAGGAAGAAAAAGCCAGATGTATCTGGTCACATCTGGTGAACAGACTGAGAGGTTCTCCCTGATGCTTATGCAAATGTGAGCTGAGATTTCTTCTGGCAAAGAACTCAAGCATTATCTGCTGCTGAAGTTCAAACACGTCTGTATATTTCCGGCAAGCTAGCAGAGTGGAACAAAAAAACATCCCTGTATTCAGAGAATAGTGAAGAATCTCCAAGCAAAGAATAAAAGAAAATAAAACAAACCAAAAACAATGTAAAGAAAAAGCAACCACTATTCATTCAGAGTGTGCGTCAGGGTTCAAGCAGGAAAATGGAAGCACTAAGAGGACATGGAAATCGGGGTTTGTTACAGGAATTTGGCATCATACACCTGTGGGGTCTAGTGAAGAAGTGCATGAAAAGCTGTTGTTCTTGTGGCTGATGTTGGACCCAAAGTTACTGTAGGGGAGCACAAGGCAGGGGAGAATGAAGACAAATGCAAACCTCAAACCAATAGTAACAAACTGCAATAGCAAGGTCAAAATTTGTGTATGTCTGTCTCTTACCATCTTCAACCTCAACAATCGAGGAGACCTTCAGAAGAGACTGGTGCCTTGTATCGCAGCACTGCACACATCTGTGTCAGAACCCACCGGAGGAACTGGAGGAGATCTTTCAGAAGTTGCACACAGAGTGGAAACTGGGTAGTTATTGCATGCCGGAATCAAGATAAGTGATATTTTAATGCAGTATGTTATAAGCCAAAATTAATGCAAAAACCCATGATGAACAAAATATAAGAATTTTAAGTAAAGACAGTATCCAACATGGATTTCAGTAAGGATAGAGAGTGAGTTTTGCAAGGGGAGAGTCAGATTTTGTCTTTTTTAAGAGTATAAATGTTAACTTGTATACATTTTTTTGCTAGATAGCAGAACTCTTCTTCAAGGAAACCCATCCTCTTTCATTCAAAGGTCCCTGTGTAGGTAAACTGGCCTACGACTGGGAATTGACTGAAAGGATTCCGTTCAGGTTTCTATTCACCAAACTAGAGATTGTCTGTTATTCAAGTCAAGCAACACTTTAATGGCTTGCTCAGATATTTTAGTTCTAATGACAGATGAATCAATTAGCTAATACTAGCAACTTCTGGTTCAGATCCTTCTGCTGACTTTTCTTCCTCTGCTGGCTGCACGCTTATTTTGTCTCTGTCAGTTTTGTGCCACTGTTTGAATTCTGGCACACTGTGTTCCTATCATCTTCACTGAAATCAAGAATTGAGTTTGACAACGGAAGTTCCTACTGTCATTTTTCAGCTGCCAACAGTAGCCACAACAGTGCCCTTGAAGGAAGCTAACGCAACCCTAATGAAATCTTGGCGAAAGAATTAAATTGTTCTCTACACATTTCTGGAGCACAGAGTTAGAAAGTAGAAACATGATTTGCATGATAAATCCATTTTAGAATTCCAGTATCCTTAAACTGTTAGATGCTTCTTAAATGATATGCTAAAGGACTTTAGCAATTTAATTTATTTTTTCAGTCAGGGCCAACTTCAGGTCCAAATAAGCAGATTTCTAGAGCCATCCTGACATATCAAAGTTAGTACACACTAAATTCAGAATTTCTGTTTTGTGTACTCATATTAGTAAATTCAATGTGGTACGAGTTCATATTCTTTCTATCCTTATTCAAGATTCCTTGGGATCCACTCCCATACATGTCCCCTAGGTTCTATCAATATGAATTAGCAAAGTCATGGCATTTTTGATGTGTGCTGTGACTTCTTAAAAGTCATGTTTTTAATTTTATTTCCAGTAGCTTTGGGGGATATGAGCAAAGTTATGAGTCCAGGAGGGATAAGAAGTGTTGGAATTAAGTCCTTAATAAGATCAGCAGTTGCTTGGATGGAAACAATCACCACCAATTAGAGGAACGACACTACATCTACTGGCATTGTAAATTTGGCAAAATTTAATGGTCAAGATTACCACATTCACTGTAGCTTCATTGTTGACCCAGCCCAACAAGATCCTCCAGGTGATCAGTGGTAATGTGTGTTAACTATGGCGGCAATTGCTCTGCTCTTCCGACCTCAGGAATTAATGGCTACTGATCCATCTCCACCCTCTAATCTCACAATTTCCCCAGCAGCCAGCCCTTTAGAACTGGACATAGAACATAACGCTGAGAAAGTAGTTCTAATTTAGCTAATCTGCTGCAATAAAAACCACCACAAGCCACTTAGTAAAAAGCAGTCCAAATACTACATGGTACTCGTTAGTCCTTGAATGAATCAGCCTATCTTATTCCTTGGACACTTACCTAGTGCTTAAGGGACATCAACAGAGCAAAACCAAAAGCTATTTATTACACATCGGGGATCAAGAGACTCTGCGTTAGGATTCCTTTAACAGAGTAGGACTCAATAGGAAGAAAGCTCTTTCCACCTTTGGTACAGTCTATCCCTTTGTTTTCTGAGGTCACCAGTGAGGCGCAGCACGCTCACAGAGCTAGCGTGGAGTATCAGTTGTGCAAAGCAGCATCAGGACAAAGGCCTCTGGGAAGGGCGGCAGAGACAGCTGCTATCGCTTTTCGCGTATGGTGAGAAGAAAACAGTCAGGCAGGCGGCGCTGTTGAAACCTGGAGGCGAAGCAAAACAGCTATCGATTTGAGGTCTCCCTATGGACGTTTAGAGGGTAACTTCGAATAAGTATTGAAACAGCAAAATGTGGCGGATATAACTCTTCTATTTATTTATTTTTTGGTGCTGGAGATCGAACTCAGAGCCTTGTACTTGCAAGGCAAGGGGTGCATAGAACTCTTAAATCTACTATAAACTTGCAAAGTTATAGTTAAAACTAGTTGGGTATTGGGGCAACATTTTTTGCCCATCATAATTTGTAAATTAAAGAGAGGTTATGGGCCTACTTAATATCACAAAACTCATCAGTGTTCGGTCTCACCTAAGAATTAGATAATCAGCCCTCAAATCAGTGGTCTGTATATTGTACCACTTTATGACTGCATATTTTCAATGAAAATTATTGAATGGACTTAATCACCATGAGGGCACGTCGTTTTGTTCAGCACAGCACTTTCCGTGACTATCAGTGAGATCAATGTATGCTAGTTCCCTGAGTAAGTAAACTACTTCACAGCAGCTACAGCTTCTGTGCTGGCTACATAGTATCCTCCCCAAATCTAGGTCTAGCCAGTTAGAAAATGGTCTTACTTTGGAACTAGGCTCTTTGTACACATAAGTCATAAAATGAGATCATTCTGGATTAGAATCCTAAATCCGGTGATTGATGTTTTTCTAAGAACACCACGAAAAGTTATCAAAGCATGTACAGAGGCAGGAAGGCCATGTGAAGATGGAGGCAGAAAGTGGAGCGATAGAGCTGTAAGCCAAGCTGCGCTGTGGATGGTTGGCAACCATAGAAGTGAAGAGAAAGAAAGGAAGAATTATTCTCCAGTTTTCGGAAGGAGTGTGGCTCTGCTGACACCTTAATTTTGAATTTTTTCTTTCAGACCTGTGAAAGAAAATTCTTTTGTTGGGTTAAGCCACCCAATTTAGGTTAATTTGTTATCACAACCCTGGAAAATTAATACAGCTGCTTCCTTAAAGAAAATGACCTGATGACATCAGATATTCCTTCCCACTACTTAGATTTCATTCATGTTCTTTTATATGTTTGCTATGATTAAAATGAATTATTAGCTAAAAATAAAGGAAATCTTTACTACTCTAGTAATTTCAAGCTAATAACAGTCAAGCAAAATGAGAAAGTACTTCCTAAACCTCGTAACAAGAAGGTATTTTACATGATTTTCTGTGGTTTTCTGCTTAAGATTTTGTACATAAACTTAGAGTACACGAGACTGAATAAATGTTTACTGTTTGCTTATAAAATAGAAACATATTTTTGCAAATATATTTATGTTTGAGTTACACATGGTTAGAGTAAAATAAAATATTTATATCATTTGTTTTATTTTTGTATTAAAGTTTAAAATTTTAGGTCATTTTCATATCTTGTTAATCCCTGGGGATACTTTAGTTCTAGTTCTTAAAACTGACTCATTTAAATTTTTATTAACCATTGAATAGTAGACGCTGGCAATGTCTCTACCTCATCATCTCCTGGAAACCACATAACAACAGTAAGAAAAAGGAAATACAGAGGCAATTCAATTTCACATGCTACTATCAAAGCTGTTTTCCAATGTATCAATCACCATTTCCTTAGACAACAACCGGAAAGAACATCTATCACAGAAAAAAGTATCAATTTCTACCTGTGTAAATGAAATAGCTCTTGCCAAAAGTCACTTAAATCTTTATGCTGCAAAGTCAAAATAAAAGCCATTATTGCACTGCTGCAGGATAATAAAATATTACTATATTGTAGCACGTAAATTTAAAAATGAAGCTCTAAAATTATTACGATTAATTAGAAAGAATCCGTTCCAAATCCTTAGGAAAGCGTGTCTAGGAACAATCACTGTTACTCTTTACCACACATTTTCCTATGAAAAATTATCAGATCATTCAGCTCCTTTCAGTGGGATGTCTGTACTGACTGCCCCATGTTCTGAAACACAGAAGTCACATCCGTGTCCTTCGGGCTCCTGTGTGTGGCAGATTCCTTGACAGTGGGAAAGACCTGATCACCTGACTTTGCTTCGGCTCCATTCTGACAGATGGAGAAAGTAGGACCATCTTTCTCTTCTGGCTGTGTTAAGGAGGAAAAAAAAGGAAAAGCAAATGTGCAGTTGTAAAGATGATGGGTTAAACTTCTTTTGAAAGGCCTTCCCCTTGGACCATTCACTGTGTCCACCTTCAGAAGCGTGGTATTATCAAGTGGCTGTCTGAGATTACTGTTATCCCTTCACTTCCACATAGTTTCCACCTGCTTGCAAGGGTCCCCTCAGTAAGATTCTTCTATGTTCACAGCATTGAAAGACAGATATGATTCTATCAAGGTCTCTGAAGAAGTTAGTTGTTAAAATTAGTCTTCCATCTGCTCTTCATTCTCCTGTAATTTAACACACTGTTTCGTAATTTAAAGTATATGTGCAAACTGCAGTCAACTTTCAGTTATATTATAAACGGTAAATTGACAGGCTCTCAGACACTGATTATCACTAGATGCAGTATTTATTATCCAGAAGTTGAAATATAAGAAAATTTACAGGAGTATTTTCTCTTTCTCTTCTTTATATTTACAAAAAATAAACAACAAAATAGTACATGTAACCTATTTAAGATATAAAACAAAATGGATGCTTTTGATCCTTGTTATGGTTTGTGTCTAGATGTCCCCCCAAAGCCTCATGTGGTAAGAGGTAGCTGGATCTAGAGTGTGTGATTACTAAATTAATCCACTGATCGGTTTGGCATGGTTCTGCTGGGATCAAGGATGTGACACTAAAATTAAGGGTATTAGGATTAAGGGTGGGAGTACTGCCCACTTTAAAACCAGATAGCCTGGATAAGATATAAAATACAGGAAGAAGCTGGTTAGCCCCCTTGCTTGCATCCCTTGCTTACCTTGCTGACTTCCGCCTGTCCACCATGCCACCCTGCCTCGGACCCAGCTGACTGTGGACTGAAACATCTACAAACTGTGAACTAAATAAACCTTTCTTCCCCTAACTTTGGGTGTCGGGTATTTTGTCCCAGCAACGAGAGAAAAGTAACTAACACAATCCTATTGTCCAATTTAAAACCTGCAATACAACTGCACCTGGAGTCAGCCAAATGTTCCCTTCTTGGTGCCTCTCATTCCTCCAACCCTCAAATAATGTCCTAAATTTATTAATCTCTCATTTTTTCCTCTTATAAAATTTTATCACTCAGATATAACATATATAAATAATATATATGATTTGGTATTACTATGCTCCTTTTTTATTTATATATGGAATCTCCTTAACAACATTCCTTTTTAGTCAAAATTATGTTTGTATGTAATTTCTTGTAGATCTTTGTATAGTATTCCCATGTATAGCTACCATCACAATTGAGTTATTTATCCTCCTATTGTGAATAGTGCTACTGTGAGCCTGCTTATATGGGTTTAGTGGTGTATATTTCTTATAGTGTATACCTAGATTTTCTGGATTTTAAGATATGTAAATGTTCAAACTTACATAACAATGCTAATTTTTTTTGCAATGTGTTTGCATCAATTAACTTCTCTCTCACAAAGCATAATATATTTCATCTTTCTATATACCTTCCATCACTTGTTATTCTCAATTTAGTAGCTATTAATTTTTCCCAAATTTATAATGAGGTTAAACACTTTTTTAGATTTTGGACCATACACTAATCTACATTTATGCAAAATTTCCTATATAATCATTTGTCTTTTCGTTATTGATATTCAGGCAATATAGGGTATGATAAAAATTATAGTTAATGTTTAAACAATTTGAATCAATTCAGGACCCTTAGGCAGCCATGAAAAAACATTCAAGAAAGAAGACTTCTAGAAATCCTTCAGGAGGTTACAAGAAAGATGAGATAAGTAGGTTAGAATTGAGAGGGATTGATGGCACAATGTGTCTATTACTATTATAATGTTTAAAATTTTTATTTAAACATTCTCCATATTTTCATATTCTGAATACCAATTCTTTGTTAGTGTTATGCTTTGAAAATGAATCCTCCGGGCTGGGGATTTAGCTCAGTGATTAGAGTGCTTGCCTTGCAAGCACAAGGGCCTGAGTTTGATCCCCGGCACCACAAAAAAAAAAAAAATAATAAAATAAAATAAAATAAAATAAAAAAAAAGAAAATGAGTCCTCCAAATTTGTTACTTGCCTTTTGACTTTTTGATGCTATATTTTGAAGAAAATAAGTTGCTAAATTTAATGCAGTCAACTTTATTAATCTTTTTATGGTTTTCTTAATCTTAATGCTAAAAAGAGAGTATGAAACATTTTCATTTAGAAATATTTAAGGTATGAAGTGTGGATTGAATTTGTGTATTTTCTCAGAATTTAAAATAAAATACCGTTCGATCCCCAGCACCAAAAAAAAAAAATAATAATAAAAATAAAATAAAATAAAATAAAATACCTCATGGGCCAGGGATTTAGCTCAGTGGTTACAGTGCTTGCCTCGCAAGCATGAGGCCCTGAGTTCGATTCCCCATACCAAAAAAAACCTCATCTCAGCATCATTTACTAAGAAGTTATTTCCTTTCTAGTGACCAAGATGGTAACTTTACCATTTATAGTTTCCCATATAAGACTGAGTTTCTTTATGGGTTCTCCATTGTAGTTTTTTGTTCAGCTCATCATTTTACATAGCTCTAATTATTAGCGAATATACACCAGTGAAATATATCTACTTCTATATTTATATAACTGTCAAACTTTTGTTCTGATGGGTCAGAATTCGATTCTGGTTGGCCGGCCCTGCCTGGACCAATTTACACTATCTTAATTAGCTTCTTAGCTAATTTCTTCTTTTTTGGGAGCCATGTGTTTTGGGGCTTTGTGCCTCCATATACAGTGCAGAGGAGATTTTCAAGCTCTGTATAAAAAATTATAGCATGCTGGAAAATTAATTTGAATTTAGAAAATTGGGGGAATAATTTTAGTACTTTTATAAACATGAAACACTTATCAATTTACATCCCCTTAAGCGCTTTAAAAAATTTTATCTATGTTTTTAGACAAGTCTTACTCATTTGGTTACTTAACAGTTTTATTATTATTGTTGACTACCGTGTTGTTTTTCTTAATCATATTTTTAACATCTAACTCATTTTTTTTAAATTTAATCATGTTCATTTTTACTGTGGCTAACATATTGCATTTATTCGTGCTATCATTTTCTGTTTCTTCTATTTTTTTGTTTTTTAATTATTATTTTCCTATATTGTTTTTGCTTTTGCCCTGAAGGTTTCAGAAATAAACATTCTGCCTATTTTTAGCTTTCATACTGAATTTTAGAAAAAATTAACAATTTATTAACTCTTCAGAATAATACATGACTCTTAAATGGATATACCTGGAAGATATAATTTTGAGTGAAATGAACTGGACACACAGGCTTAAATACTGTATGGCATCTCTTATTTGAGTAAGGCAAAGGAAAAACAAAGAGATAAATAGAGGATGGTTAGAAGGAGACAAGGGGCCGGATCCCTTGCAAATGGAAAGAGGTCCAAGAGACTAAGCGTGAGGGGAGAAGGGGAGAAGATGGGGAAATAAGTAGAATAAAGATATACCATGTATAGGGATCTAATAACCTCAATAAATGTAAACATTATATTCCAAAAACATAAGCTAAGATTAATGATATCAATAAGCATGAAAATAGGGAAAGGGAAATTAGAGGAGGAGGGAGGGAAGGGGGAAGGATAAAAAGAGGATTTAAAAAAAAGGAAGCAAGTTGTGTTATATACTTGTACCGACTCTCCAAGATTATTGTGAAATGCATGTATTACAAAGATATACTAATAAAAACCCTATATCATGTCTCATCTGATATACATATTACTTTGACATTTTAGGGGTTTTTTTCCTACATGTATACAACATTTGTTTAGGTTTGCATACTTTTTTCTTTGCATTTCTCACTGGTTTCTGTATATTTTCAGATTTCTTTCTTTCTTAAAAGTACATTGCTCAGTTGTAGGAGTGTCCTTAGGCAACAGAGTAG
This sequence comes from Hystrix cristata, assembly GCA_004026905.1. Taxonomy (NCBI): domain Eukaryota; kingdom Metazoa; phylum Chordata; class Mammalia; order Rodentia; family Hystricidae; genus Hystrix; species Hystrix cristata. The sequence goes on from PVJO010013610.1 coordinate 28,705, forward strand.
GCCCTTCTGTCAGAAGGAGACGATCATATGTTTAAAATTTTATATTCCCTAGTAGAATAAATCTCATACGTTTGCTCTGCCAAAGATGACCACTAAATTGAAATGGTTGTGATTTCTTTCCCTAGTTAGAGCTATTCATTTTTAAGTTAATTCTGAAGTGGCAGAAATATTCTCCCAGCTTATGTTGTATGTGACAGTACATCAGCAGTTTTAATTCTATATATTTTATTTTATAGAAGTTTGTGTTGCACACATTTTTCAAAAGTTGTCTCTTGAAGACAATGCATCATTCTATAACCGGGTAATAGGTGTTTATTGTGTGTATTATTGCATTGCATCATTTATACTATTTTTCAAAGAACTCTTGTGGACTCTGATCACTGAAATATTATGGAAGCACAGTGGAATGTCAACTGGGAAATCTTAACTGTTTTTGGAAATTACAAATAAAATTGTAAAATTGCCAATAAAATTCTAAGGCTGTTCATCAAGAATCCAGACTATGCAAAAATTATACTTAGGTAGATGTCTTTTGGATATTAAAATGACAAGGTTTTAGACTGGCTCAAACTATTGTTTCTGTGGTCTATTCTTTTTTCCAAGGGTAATTTATTTATTTGGGGGAAGATTGCCTTTTTAAATTTAGTTTTTATTAATACATGTGTGTAGTACACAATGTTTACATTCTTTGTGGGAAGTTGGTACATATACATAACACAATTCTTTTTTTTTCACCCTCCTTTCCTTTCCCTTCCTCCTTCCTTTGCCCACCACTTGACCCTTTTCCTTTTTTTATTTTTGTGGATCTTTGCAGTACGTAATGTTAAAATTCCTGTATGGAGTTGGTACATACACATAACACATCCCAATTCCCTTTTTCATTTCCTGCCCCTCACCCCTCTCCTTCTCTCTTTTGATACCCTTCTTCTTTGAGACAGATCTATCTCCCTACTTCCAAATATCTATCTTGCATTTTGCTCTGTATTTTTACTCAGGGTTTCTCATATAAGACAAACCATGTGATATTTAAGCTTGTGTGTCTGATTTACTTCACTTAACATTTTGATCTCAAGGTGCATCAATTTTCCTACAAATGATTCAAGTTTATCTTTCTTTGGGGCTGGGGATTTAGCTCAGTGGTTTAAGTGGTTGCCTTGCAAGCACAAGGGCCTGAGTTCAATCCCAGCACCAAAAAAAGAAAAGAAAAAAAAGATCCAAGTTTATCTTTCTTTGTTGCAGAATAGCACTCCATTGTGTGTAAATACCACAAAATCATTCTTGGAAGCTACCATTACCCTGATTCCAAAGCTAGACAAGGATCCAACATAAAAAGAGATTTATAGACCAATCTCTTTAATAAATATACAATCAAAAATTCCCAAAAGGATACTGGCAAACAAAATGCAATAGAATCATCAAATGAAAGTAGGTACATAACAGAATGTAATTTTAGCATTTAAATCTAAAACTGAGATGTAAATTAAAATATTTAAAGGCAGATAACTTTGATGCAAAACTCAGGGACTGTGCAAAAAAATCTAAGTGCTATTAATATAATCTTAGTGTAAGCATTTAACAAAATATGACCTTGATAACATTTAACATTTGTAATTTTAAAATTTAAATCAAATTTTGTGAATGATGTTACTACTCTCATTTGTCGTCTGAAATCTACACACATTTTTATGGCACCAAAACAAGAAAATCAGGAATTAGTTCACTTTGCTTCCATTATCTTGGAGAAATATTTATTTTTAAGCAGTTTTTAGTTAAAGGGAGTATACCCAAATAAAGCAACTCCTGAATAAGAATAAAATCTTACAGAACTGTTTTATTTTAGGAAAACCACTCCTGACATATTTGCAGAATTACAGTTCCTAATATTGTCTTAGTAGTTCTGTAACTCAGTAACATCCATTAGTACTTTTTAATTCATGCTGTAAAATTTTTGAGAGACACATAAAATGGGAAATTGCAGTTCATGTTCGTAAAATTTGAAATCGAAGTGATTTTTTAAATCTTTAACCCCCAAATTTTGGAATTTTACTCAGGTCATTACTTCCCTTTTGAAAATTATTTTCAGCTCAGGAAAGCAGACCAATTTGTGCCTTGCCAAGTGAATTTTTCTAATTCACAATTTTACCAAGAATGTGGAAATTAAAGCATATATTGGTACAATTTTTTTGAAGTTTTTTTTGTGCTGGGGATCGAACTCGGGCCCTTGTACTTGCATTTTTGAAGATCTTGCCAAGAAACATTCAAAGGATTTCAATGGGTTTTAACGATGTTCATGTGAAAATGTTTGATTCAGTATTCATCAGCTAGCTGATTTTCTCTGTTTAAAAATTTCTGGAAAAGGATTCAGCACCACTTCATAATAAGACCACATCACCTCGGTTTTGTAGTACAAACAATCATATTGGGCTTGAGTTTCATCAATCAGAATTGACTGTTCTGGTTCAAGACAGAAGAACACATCTAAGATAACAGCATCTGTGATGATTAAGCGTAAATGTCAACTAAAATGGTTTGTAGCTGCCTAGGGGATTAGTTGACTTTGGGGCTCTGAATCTGTTGCAAGATCCTACTCTTCAGTTTTGGGGGGCTGAGAAGTTGTTGTCTATTTGGCCAGACCCTGGTTCTTTGGCCCTGGCCTAAAGTGTTGTCCTGTGCCTAAAGGGTCACCTCGGGCAATCTCAGTCTTGGCATACAAGGAAGAATTGATGAAAACAATTCTTTCACCTTGGCTAAAGTAGTACAATCAGTAACAATGATAGCATCAAACACAGCCTGCTGTGGATGTATTATTGTGGTCAACTTGAGCCAGAACACCCAGCTGGACTGAGTTGTGTAGTTCTGGGCATAGAAGATCCACCTGAGGATTGTTGGTGATGTAACATAAAGGAGAACAGGAGTAGACGATAGTAGTGAGCTGTTTCCTAGGAGAGGCTCTGTTGCGGCTGGTTCTCCCAAAGGGAACTCAGCTGTTCTCCTCCAGGAAGGAGCTCGGGGCCTTGCAGTTGTGAAGGATGGCTGCTGTTGCTTCGGGGGAGCTCTGGTCTTCATCTCTGCTGTGAGCAGCGTATCCTGGTTCCAGTAAAGATTTCAGCCATCCTCTGCAGACATGAATGTACATGGGACGTGCTGTGGGCTCTCGGCCCTTGGATCTGTTGGGATTCCAGTGCGTAGATAGACATTTGGCACTTCTTTCTGCATTTGGCTTATGGATGAATACTGTAACTTGTAAATGTTCTGTATTAAATCTGCTCTCTTACAAACTATTGACTCTGGAAAGGTAACTAATACACAGCCTAAAAAATGACAAACTGTGGGAACTATTAATTTGCCACCTTTAACCATATGAACTAGATTTGTGGTTATATAACAATATCTAAAATATGCTAGAAATTTGAATACAGTAAGTATGCCCTCCATATGGTGATTTTACCCTCAGGGGAAAAAATTCAAAAGGGATTAGGAGGAAAAAATAGAGAAATAGACGAGAAAGAGATGAGAAGCAAGATTGGAGGACAGGGAAGATTATTCAAACTTCGGGAAACTAGTAAAGAAAACAGGAGGGAAAGAGAGAAGGAAGAAATAAAAACAAGGACAGAACAACAATAACAACAAAAACTAGAAACAAATTTCACTTTCATATAAAAACAAGAAAAAAAAGAGGAGATGGGGGAAAAAAAGTAACAACAACAGCAGAGAAATAAAAATGTCTGCTTCCAAATGTGTCTCTTCTATCACTGGTAGACAGAGTAGACAGACCCAGGTCCTTGTTGATTAATCCCAGCAGTAGATTTATGGCAGAGTAGTGGGTGTTCCCAGCTGGGTTCAATAGCAAGGCTTCACCAATTCCACTAAAGTTCAGCCTGATCTCTGGCTGTGGGGTTGGAATTTGATTTGTTCATCTAGAGAAACACTCTGTGTCTCCCACTGGCTCAGACTCTGTTCCCTGCCAGTTTGAACTTGGTTTCTTGCCCTCTTAGCAACTTGAGTTTTAACTCAGCTCCACCTTGCCCTGGCACCAAAAGCCACTGGCAGCTTTTCTGAGTTCTGAGCTCAGCCCCTTTCCAAGATGGCAACTGGTCAATCACCCTCTCCTGGGAGACATCTGAACCCAAATAACTCACCACCCACTGCCATCTGCTGTGTCCACCACTCCACTCCACTTGTGTGTCTTTCTGTGGAGGATTCTGGGGGCACCAGTAGTCACCGTGCATCCACAGGCTCAAGCCATGTCTCCCACGCCGTGAGCCAGGGCTCTGGGAGAAAGTGCCGTCCATTCACCACCTCCTTCTTTGGCACTCAGGTGTCTCCTTTTGCTCTCCCAGTGGGCTTCAACCCTCACTTCAGATCCCTGCTGGGTCCTGGGAACCCACTTCCCTCCTTCTTCTCTTCCCTAAATTGCTTTATTCCAGTGTCTGGACAATGAATCTCGGGGAGGCTGTTTTTCTCCTGCCCACCACTCTGCCATCTCCCTGGAAGTCCTGCCTAGGGGATTAGTAAAGCACATAGTGTGTCTATGTGCAGGATAACCTTGGGTACTACATCTGGTCCTTGGTCCTTTTATTCTCTGGCACCATTCCTCCACTCTGCTTCCTAATCAACATGAACTAAGTATCTCTGCTCCACCGTGCCCTTCTACCATAATGTTCCTGCCTTGGGGCCAGTTGACCACGGACTGAATCCTCTGAAACTGTGAGCAAAAAGCAAACCTTTTCTCCTTTAAGTTGTATGTATCAAGTATTTTGTTCCAGTAACAAAAAAAGCTATCTAATGCAACATCTGTCCCTACCCAGCATCTTTTTCACTCTTCTTCATTTCAAAAGAAGAAAGACTTTTTTCCTAGAAAATCATTCTCTTCTAAGTGTTTGTCTATCTCAAAGGGAGGTGACCCAAATTCAGATTTCATGGCTGGAGTCACTGGTCTAAGCATATTTCTTCTTTCCAGCTAGTGGATTCAGGAAAGGCCTCTTATCTTTCTCGGGATATTAAAGTTTTTTTTTTTTAATTTGCTGAGCACTTCATCAATAAGGCAGGTTGCTAAAGAGAGAGAATAAAATTGACATTGAGAATTTCTGTGATATAAGATTTCTCGCATTTTATCAAGGTTGAAGGGTTGCATTCTAAATTTTTGGACACAATCCAACTTACTGAACGAGGCCATGTATTAAGGTTGTTCAAAGTCACAAAATGTTGTCTTCCAACATTTAAGTGCTATAACAAATCCAGGGTTAGGAGGAGCATCTGTTAGACCCACATCTGTGACAATCTTAGCAGTTTTAACCCCGATATGTTAAAATTTTAAAGATGTTTTTTCGAGAAAAAATTCAATTGGTTTCTAAAGGCATGCCAGTCTTAGAGAGATCATCTCTTAGTGATACCATGTATAGACATTCTTTCCAGTTTTAGCCAGTTTTTATTAAAACTGCTTAATGCTTTTCAAATCACAGAATCAATCAGTTTCTAATGCTGTTCTTGTCATGGATACCATATTCAATTTTTATTATATAAGAACTCTGTCTAAATACATTTTTCTAGATGGATATAGTTATGTCTATGTATTACTAAGTTTTCCCATCACTGGTACAAAACACCCAACACCCACAACTTAAAGGAGGGGAGGTTTATTTTGCCTCACAGTTTCAGTGAATTTAGTCCATGGTCACTGGCTCCAAGCCAGAAACATCATGATTGAAGTGCATGATTGGAGGAAAGCTGCTTACATAATAACCGTCAGGAAGGAGAGAAACAAAGAGGAAGTCGGGCAAGAATACACTGTTCCAGGCCATGCCCCCAGTAACCCACCTCCAACGAGGCCTCCTAACAACACATTCAACTCATCAAGGATTAATTTACTGGTGAGTATACTGCCCCTATGATCTACTCGCTTTCTAAAAACTCCCTCCTCTTAATACATAAGACTTTTTGAAGACATTTTAGATCTAAACTGTAACAGTCTGGGTTCTCAACACTCACCATACAAAAATACTATAAATGATTTAATTTTCTTATGTAACTTGTTGTGGAAATTCTTTGCTAAATCTTCCACATGCTGATAAGTAGTTTTTCTGGTAAGAATTAAATTAGAAACTATTATTTATAAGTTCAGATTTAACATTTCTGCTTCGTCCAGTAGATAGTCTCACCTGACAAAGGGTAAAAATAATTGCACAATAATTTCACTTAATCAAAGCTGCATTCCATAGTAGTACTATTCTTTCTAACATATGAAAAAACCTTACTCGAACTCTAGTCTTTTCTACCTAGGGAATTATTTGTCACGAGTCTTCTCAAGTACCTATAATTCTGACCAAAGTAATTGTGTTTCATAGTAATTTCTTTGTATCTTCCTGACACAGACATGTTTGGTTTGTACACTAAAAAAATAATGTCTTTTCAATTCTAGTAAGAAATATCTATTCTCTCATATTTCTTTAGAAATATGTTTCCCTCTCACTTTTCTTTCCCAATATTTAGAGAGAAATATTACTTTTAACACTGTAAATTTAAGCAAGCACTATAGTGAAAAATATTACTAAGCAAATATTACTCTTAACACTATAAATAAGCAAGCACTATAGTGAAAAATGGCAACTCACATTTTGTTGCAGTTTAATTTGGAACAGTTGAAACTGGTAGGGAATATAGAGAACTAGAGGGTGCATGGTGCAGCTGAAATAGATGGTGGACACTGAGCTACAGCCAATTCATGCCACCCAAGTGCTGTGGCACCACATGCCCCTAGTACTGTCAGACTAATTTTTCAGTAGAAATTGAAGTTGTATATGTAAATGAAATCTCCAATTTTAAATGATGCCCATGAATTCATTGAAAAGTCCTCTTTAGACCAATATTTTAAATCATAGAAAGTATGTTTGCAGACCATGTGTACACTTTGGGCTTTGAGGAGACGATGATAAATCAGTACAAACATTCATCAGAGGGGTGTCACTAGGGAATCACCGATTGGCTGTTTTCTGAGAGACTATAACAGCAAGGCCTCTTTTCCAGAGGTGAACACATCTTTTTATTTTATTAAAGATATTATAGCACACAGTTTAAAGAAGAAAGTGATAGTAAATTTTTGTTATACTGTTAAAAAAAAATAAGTTCCCTCCTCAATTTCACTACCATTTCCTAGCCTACATAAAAACTATTTTTGATTAATTTATTCAATCCTCTTGGGACCTGACTCTCGAATTAGATATCTATATAGTGGGGATGTTAATGTTATTTCTAGATACTTCACTTTTAGGCATTATCTAACTGACTTCTACTGTGGTGTCCCATAGATTCCTGTACTCACCACATTTTCACAAACAAAAGCTTATGCATATATACTTTTCTTCCTCTCATTTTTCTATCATATTTAGAGTATTAGAATTATATTTAAAATATTAAGAGTACATAAATCCTATTAATAGATATGCCATTCAGTATACTATAATTGTTTTTACTCCTTATATAAAAATTTCTCTAGAATTAATAGCTTTTTGGATATTTTAATTTTATTTTAATGTATTAGTACATGTGTGTAGTACATAATGTATACATTCTTTGTGGGAAATTGGTGCATATACGTAACGCATCTTAGTTTCTTTTTTTCATCCACTTTCCCTTTTGCATTTTGCTTAGTTTTATTTTTAAGCAACTTCATCAATACTATCTTTATCTGAAAAATCCTTGTCGAACGTTATTGTTTGGTTTAGCTCCCTGTAGTCTACCACTTCTGATCACTGAGAAAACTTGTTCTTTTTTGAGCCATCTAATCTTTCTTCTAGGCAATAGACTTTTGGGGACCTTTCTATTTCCCCTTTTTAACTTCTCCTTTGGCCTTCTCATATAGACTTGATTTTCTTATACAGTAGCATGAACCTTATCCATCTCTTCCACTATGTCTGGATTTACCTTGTTCTTCACGTCTTCCTTTTTCTTCGATTATACTCATTTTTTTTAAGCATGTCTTTGAGAAACTTCCTACAAATAAGTACATGGGAGACAGTTTTTGAGACCTGAAGGTTTCTTAACCCTATCCTCAAATTTGTGGAACACTTGGCAGAGTGTGGATACGTTTAGATGAAATTCATTTTCTCTCCGCTTGAGAGGTTATTGTTTCGTTCTTCTAACTTCAGGGTTTCAGAATTCTGAGGTCATTTGATTTTTGTTCCTTTACATTTTTCCCTGTCTGGAAATCCACAGACTCATCTCATTTTTCCCTTTGTCTAAAATTTTCTTCATTCAAATTTATTTTCTAACCCTTCTATTGAGTTATTTTAGTTGTTCCATAATATTTTGAAGTACAAAACTTTGTTTTAATTTTTGAATATTCTTTGTAAATAACATGCTCTTGTTTTAAGACTGATTCTTTTTTTGTTTTATGGTTGCAATTTTTGTTTTGTTAAGGCTTGCTTCTGTTTTGTCATATGTGGCTTTCTTTTGGCTGGATTTTTCTGTTTCTCCTTTCTCTCTCTCTCTCTCTCTTTCTCTCTCTCTCTCTCTCTCACTCATTTTTCTACCCTTTTCTCTCTTTCAGTTTAAAGACTTTTCTCAGATGTTCAGTATTCCTTGTTATCTGCTTGTATTTATGAAGCATGGCCTAAAATTACATTTGAAGTTCTTACACACGAGTGGAATTGGTCAACTGTGACAAGTGTGGATTGTAGAAAACCTCTAGTTTAGTTGTAGATCGTAGAAAATCTTTGCTGTCAGTATATTTAGTCCTTACCTGTAGGCCATTTTAACACTATTCTTCTAAATCCTGCCTGGAGGGTAGAGACTTGGATTCTAGCTGGAGGAGACAAGATGAATTACGGTTCATACATACGGTGTATTATTTCTATTTTCAGAAAATCTCCCCTAATCTCAATGGTGCTTGGCAGTGTCTTCCAAGTAAATTACCCTCATAAATAAAACAAAATAAAATACTCCAGCATCTTGGAGTTGGGAGTGAAGAGGGATAGCACTTGGGGCAAATGCTTGGTGTAGAAGAAGGAATTTACAAATCCTTCTTCTTAGAAAACTAATAACCATGTCTCCTTACCTCAGTCCTGCACATATTACGTTATCTTCCAGAAGTGTCTAAGGCCAACAACTCCTAAATTTGGGGAGAATTTTCTATATTGCTTCAACATGTATGGCTTATATAAGTAATTTCCACCTTCCAAATTCACTCATTTGTTCATTTATTCACTCATTCATTCATTGTGATATTTGGGATTGAGCCCAGCGCCTTCATACTGAGCTACATCTCCACATCTACATCTGCACAGCTACATCTCTACATCTCCCTTTTTATTTATTTATTTATTTAATCTTGAGACAGGCTCTTGCTACATCATTAAGTTGCCACAGCTGAACCACAATTTGCAATCCTCCTGCCTCAGCCTGCCAGAATGCTGGAATTATAGGAGTGGGTAACCAAATTTTTGATACTTTGTCTCTTCCACTAGTCCCCATGTTCTTATGAGTTCCTACTTTGCAAAGCTGAATATGTTCCCTCTCCACTTTTGCTAGGACTCACACATCAGTTCTTTTAATCGTATTAAATCGCCATGGTTTTGTTGCAGATCGGGTCCTTAGTTGCATTAAATTGCTATGATTGGAGCCTTTAATCTTCAGGCTCAGGGAACAGATGATAATGGTGATGATGATGATAGCGATAACAGATAATTAAGTGTTTCTGCTGTGTAAGACCCTACTTGATGTCTTACAGAGGAAAAAAATGCCTTCAAGTATATTTTAAAACAGTATAAGATGGACATTAAGATCCATACTTCTGTATTTTTCCTTTGGTAGATACAGAGATTCGATAATAACTTGAACTTTCAATGTAAAAGATTTTCTTACCAGAATTTTACCTCATCATTTTCTCTTTTCTCTCTGTGGTAGCTACAGTGAAATATCATGTGCCTCAGTATTAGTGTTCACTGCTTATACCTAGCTTTGATGAGCATGCTTGCAATATTTTGCCTCCAGTTATGATGCTTGTCAGACTTCTGGCAGAACATGATTTAGTTATATAAAGATAATTTTCTTCTACTCTCAGTTTGTTAAGTGTTTTATTTCTTTCATTTATCAAATTAGATCTTATTGCATATTATTCATTTCTGTTAACTTTTCCATGTAATTGCAATTTTTACATTTATGATCTAATCAATTATATTAGCAAATTTCACAATGAGGCGCCATCTTTGAATTTTAACAATTAAAGTTATTTGCTCCTAATGCACTATAGACTTCATCTGTATAAATTTCAAACATTTGCAACTATTTCTATATGTGAAGGTAAAGGACAATTTTCAGCTCATGCAATATGTTCACCTGATTTTGGTCTGCCTTGTAAAAAGGATTTTGAAAAAATTCAGCTCTTTTATATATGAGAACAGTTTGAACCAATGATATCCTGTTTTAGAAATTGGGTAGAACTCACTCATCTAGTCTGGTTAAAAGAGAAAATCGTAAAATATAAATGTATAAATGTAAAAATGTCAATATATAAAACATTACTCCATAAATTGTATACGGTGTGGTGACATTGGAGAAATTAGGCAAAGATTTTCCCCAGCTGCTGTTAGATGATAGTTTTAATAGCATGAGTCCCTTTGTTTTCCTGATTTCATAACTCACAGGCAATAATCTTACTGATATTTAGCTCCAATTCTTACTCAATTTTTTTTTAAAATCAGCCCTCCATTCAGTCCTGCATATTCATGAGTGGTTGAATCAGAGGAGTGAGGAAGAAGAACCTTTGATTGCCCCTGTGGGATCTCATGCTAGAGCTAACTACGATACAACAACCACTACAAGCTCTGCTTCTGTGGTTCTGACTTACTTCCCTAGAACCAGGAATTTGGTTATTACTCCCACTCTTCAGTTATTTGTTTCATTCAGTGGCCACTGGCCACATGTTATTTCCACTAAAACTTTTCTTTTTTTAAAAAAATTGTATTTCAGTAAATTTGTGCATTGTGTAATGATTAAATCAGATTGAACATAGAGTATCTATCTCCTACAATACCTCTCATCTCTATATGGTCAATATTTTCAAAACCTTTCCTCTAGCTTTTTGAAACCTACACTACATTATTGTTATCTATAGTTATTCTACTGTTTAGTTGCACACTAGAACTTCTTGCTCCCATCTAACTATAACTTAGAACTTATTTATCAACCATTATACATCCTCTCTGCTCCACTCTTCCAGCATCTGGTAACCAACATTCTACTCTCAATTTCTATGAGATCGGTTGTTTTAGATGAGTGAATTCGTGCCATTACTTGTTTTTCTGAGATTAGCTTGTTTCATTTAGCATAATGATTTCCATTTATATTTATGTTGTTGCAAGTGGCAAGATTTCATTCTTTTATAGCTGACGAGTATACCATTGTGTGTAGGTACCACATTTTCTTTATCCATTCATTTGCCAATGGACACTTTAGGTTTCTATATCTTTGTTCATGAATAGTGCTACAATATACATGGGAGCAGAGGTGTCTCTACACTTCCTTCTCCCAGATCCCTGCTCCACTCTCACTGTCTTGCAGAGAACGTCCCAGGTTACCGTGGTTACAATCACAAACTCTGCTTACACTGACACTACTCTCTTCTTTGTCCTTCCTTCTTCTTCACAGCACACAACAAAATCTGACACATTTTATACTTTCAGTTTAGTTTGTTTGGTGTGTCACCCATAAGAATATGGGCATGGTGCTTTGTTGTACACTACTTTAGTCCAAGCACCTGGAATTGTGCCGGTATATAGCAGGTCCTCATTAACTATTTGCTGCAGTACCTTTCCTAAGGTATTTGTCATTATTCCTGTGTGAGTACAGCTAATCACTGTGCTCACACGCACACTGAACTTTACACTGTATTACACTGCCAGATCTTTTTTTTTTAAGAGTAGGAAATTTATCGAGAGAGAGAAAGAGAGCTCCTGAGAGACAGGAAGAGACCTGAGTGGGTTGCCAATGAGCCCACTTTTCAGGGGAAGTTTTATAGAGCAGAATTGCGAGGCGGGTACAATGTGTGTCAAAATGATGATTAACCGATAATATTATAAGTGCAGTGGCTTAGGTAACATTGATCCAATGAGGAAGAAGGTCACATAGCAAATGAACATGGAAAGAATAAAGACATTCCAGGATGGGGTGGATCTGGATGTCTTGGTTGCCCACCTGGGTGACCTAGACTTTATCAGAGCAGATGAGTGTGATCTTCAGTTCATTGTTTATCCCTCGGCCTTATCTTGAGTCCTGACCTTCAATGGATGCGCCTCCAGCCATCGCTGTAGTGTATTCTCCTCTTGTGTATTGACTCCATTGAGGGCCCAGCCCTGTCTGACTGCCTATAATATTTCTACCTTACTTTGCCGTCTATAATATTCCCCCCTCTGAAGAAGTACCCCTAACTGCAGTTAGGGGAGAAAGGGCGATGTTTCCGTCTAGCTGCTTTGAGCTGAGAAAGGTTGGTGTCAGGGAGATCGCAGTCAGTGACCTTTGGAGAGCTAATCTGATGGGCCTTGTGTAGAAGTCATGTTGTAGTTTAACAGTTGTGAACTCCCTTCTCAAGTCTATCTAGTGGGTCCCAGTGAAACGAGCCTGGCATATTTGTAGTTGATTCCATCTGTATGATCACTTGAAGCTTGGCATCCTCTAGGTGAGAATAAACAAATTTTCTAAGAAATTAAAGTATGTATATAACCAAAGCATGGCACTAGAATGGAAAAGCAGTTTGGAGAGAAGAACCACATCTAGCTATGGTAGTGTTTTATGTATTTTATTTTTATACTCTTCTGCTGGGTGTTTAAGACCAAGTTAAAGTGAGACCTGTGCTAATAAAAATTGACCTCTTGCTATCTATCAAGATCTGTTTAGGCTCGGCAGTCATCACTTTTACATCGCCAGATCTTTGAGTAACAAGAATAAAGAAACTCTAGTATGAACATTTAAGTATTAGATGGATAAACAAATGCATAACGCTTCATAGAAACAAGATTCAGCCTAGATAATGAGTATTTTTAGAGAAGTGAAAATAAATTCTTTATGGACAAACCAAATGCATACGGAAATACCTTTGTCTTCTTAGGTGATCACAATGTTGACAATAATCAATAATTTCAATATATTGACGTTTGCGGGGATTTAGGCAAGCTCTTTTTTCTCATATCTGCTTCACCTTAGTAGCAGGAAGGATGCATCTTTGTACTGAGGCCTGCTAAAATTAGTCTAGGATGTTCCGAAACCTGGTTTATAATGAATAAAATACTATTGAAGCAAAATAGGATGAAGTAATAATTTTCTTGAATATCTTTCCCCAGAGAAGATTCTGCTTGTTAGTCCTAGACTGAGGTGATCTGAAAGCTTATTAAGAGAAAATGAAAGATTTGTAAATGGTTCTGTTTGTTTTAAGAGTAAGAATGCGTGATTTTTAGTCCCCAGGGGGAAAATATGCAGCAACTTGGTTCTATTCTTTCCACTGTGGAAGCCAGGAGCGATTTCCTCATAAGCATTTCCATTCTTTTTCTCCAAGTCCTCTATTAAGTATTTTAACAGCAAACTGCTCACTGAAAGCAAAAAGATTTACATGAATGTGAAACAAAAATGAATGTTTAGATGATTTAGGTTGGAATGTAAATCAATATGATCTACATGATTAGTACTTTTAACATTTATTGAGATTTTCTTGGTGGCCTAATAAAAAATTGTGAGAGGTTTGTGGGAATATGTAAAGAAAAGATGTTCCCTGTTGTCGAGGTGTTATCTTTGTGATATACTGACTAAGTCAACCATATGATTTATTATAATACATGTAATTTTACATATTTTGTTCTATTTCATCGATCATGGGCTGAAGTTAAAGTTCACACACAGCTATTTGGCTTCTGGTAGTTTTTGTTTTATGTATTTGTGTGGTGTGATAGTGGGAGAACAAAGATGTTTGGAATTTTGTTCTTATCTGTATGCCACTTTTCTTATCTATCCGTTGAACAAATAAACAGAAAATTAATGGGAGGGATGCTCACACACACACCCACATTAAAGATGTGACTTTGTTCATGCCATTATTGAAAATCTTTAGTGAGTTTCCTCAATACTATCCATATAGAAAACATTTTCTTAGCCTCCAGGGAATTCTGAGAACACTATGGCGGTGGGGAGGGTTTTGCTGGGGATTGAACTCAGGGCTTGGTGCTTGCCAGGCAAATACTCTACCACTGAGCTAAATCCCCAACCCTGAATACTATGTTTAAGATGCACTAAAATCTTGTTTGTAGACATTAAATTCTGTTTCTTCAAATTATCTGAGCACTCTAACCAAGCTTTAGCCAGTGTTTATGAATCAATACACATTCACACATCTTGCTATGTTTCTAGGTCCTGCAGATATATCATCTGAAAACATAGCTTACAGATCACTATCACTTTTTCATTGTTATCCGAGGATTCCGCTGAGATACTGCAATTGTGCAGCAGTGCAGTTTGCCTGCTGCCAACATATAATGAACACCTACCTGCAGATCCGGAGGAACTATGACAATCTTCAGTCAGTTCTGCTTCGGAGACCCTGATATGTGTCTATAGGCGTATGTTGTGGGGGATGTTGTAGAGAGGCGGTGGGAGAAAATGTTGTAGAGTGTATCATCAATCACCTGCTCAGGTAACTTCCTTTGACACTAGCCTAAAGCTAGTCTTAAACGTGCCACCACTGTCATTGCCACCTCATGGAATACTGTCTTGCATGCCAAACGTCATGATTTCATAGAAAAGATAAGCCTAGTTTATGAAAAGTAGGCTTGATAATTTTGTATGCCAAAGTAGCATGACAATTTTGTATGCCAATCTGATGTTTGTCACTACTCAGGTATAATAATAGCTAAATTCTCTTTCTTCATCCTCCTCCTCATCCCTTCTTTTTTCTTTTTTTTCTTCCTCCCTCCTCCTCTTTTTTCTTTTCCTTTTCCTTCTCCCCTTTTCTTCTCCTCCTCTTCTCTTCTTCCTCCACCTTGTCCTCCTCCTTTTTCTTCCATCCTCTCTCTCTTTTCTTTCTCTCTCTCTACACACACACACACACACACACACACACACACACACAGACACACACACAGACACACACACACACAAGCATGACTTCACTTTCAACACTTACGATGTAATTCTTCCTAAGGACTTCAATCATCCTTAACTGACACAAACACTTTAGGAAACATTCGATTGTTTGGTAATAAAGCTAAAGAATAGAACTCTCAGTTATAAATTACACATCAGTGAACGTTGTAATAAATATGCTATTTGGTACATACAAAATCAAAAGAGTCCACCAAACATTGTTCTTTTATTTACAGTAGAAGATGCATGATTAAACAATCTGCTTTCCTGAAGGGAATATTCCAGGTTGCACTAAACCAATGTAACATCCAGAACCTAGTACTATTGTTCAAATTTTCTTAACAAATGGTGCTATTTGATGTCACATAATGTCAGTAACAAATAATGTGTATGTTAGGTAAAACCATCTATGTTCAACACTATGCATTAAAACTGGTGGAGAAGTTTGAATGTTTGCTTTCAATATAATCTTGAAAACACGTACTCTACCATGGAAAATAATTTAACTGATGAGATAAACTTTTGAAAGTAACAACTGATGTTTAAAAGCAAGTTCACAAGGTTAACATTCTTTAATTTCTTTTGCATTCCCAATCAGTGTATTACAACTTATTTCCCCTCCATACTGTTATTTCAGGTCTTTAAGCTGCAACAATTCTTCTTAACTTTAATGTACTTGTTTCCATTATTTTACATCTCAAGTGTGCTTATGCATGTGAAGTGGGTGCTCCACCCTAGTTTCTCAAGCCCAGTCATTTCTGTGTGACTTCTAACTAGCAGAGATGTGTGGCTGAATATTGCATTCACTATTCATATGACTTTTCTTCCGGTATTGTTTTCCAGCTTCCCTTCATGCTCAGATAAACTGCTTACACAGAAATCTTTATCTCTGAGCTATGAGTAGAGAATGTAAGTGAAAGGCTTAGATGAAAAGTTCTTAGATGACTGTGTGAATTGTGTAAGCTCAGGATCTTCAAGGCAGTCACATCTGCACAACTAATTTCAAGGCCCAGAAACTCCAAACTCTAACACAATTGTAAAGCTTGTAGAACCCATTATCTTGCTCCTAGAATCTTATCAACATTTCTCCAGTGATAAGATATAATAATAGGAGTTCTGGGAAGATGGCAAAGTGGTAAACAGCAGCAAATCAGACTCTCTGAGATTCAAAACCAGACAATGGAATATAACAGCTTAGGGAAGAAAAGAAGGAGGGAGGTGGGTCCCTGGGTCCCAGAAAGGATATGAAGGGAGAATTGGATCCCATAGGAAAAGTGAAGAGAGAGACCTCAGTGCAGAGAAAGGAGGCAGCAAACTGCCCTTTCTCCCCGACCTCTGGTTATGGTGTGAGAGAGGAGACTCGAGCCTACAGAGACACAGTGAGAGTGGGTAACTCCAGAGGCCTCAGGGAGAAATCCAGCAGAACTGAGCAGTAGATGCTGTGAGCTACGATAGCTGGTAAGTCATGCCAGTCCAAGTGTCCAGTGGAGAGGGAGCTTGGCCAGATGCCCTTTTAGGGTGGGGTCAAATGAACGTGGGACTCAGAGCAGCCCTGGGTTAGCTTCTTCTCAGTGTTCCCAGTGACTGCGTGGGGCACAACTGTGGGAGACATCCAGAGTCAAGGAGATGAGACCAGGCCAGCAAGAGACATGCAGAGTCTTGTAGGCTGAACAACTCAGGTGTCAATCCCACATCCAGAGACCAGGATCAGACTGAACTTCTGCAAGCTGAAAACACCAGAATCAGCACCCAGCTCTAATCCTACTGCAGTCTTGCGGGGTCATCTGGCACAGATCTGGGGTCTGTCTGCCTCTTCTGTCTACCAGTGACAGCAGAGATATATCCTGAATTAGACACTACCACAAAGGTATAGACCCCAGAAGATAACCACAGGCTTGAAATCACAGAGAAATCTATTTTCTTTATTTCCTTTTGTTTTTTTTTCTTTTTTCTTGATTCATTATATTTGTTTCTTTGTGCATGTGAACGTTGTTTTTAAGGTTTTTTGTTAGTGTGAACATGTTTTTAAGGTTTTTTGTTTAGTTTTGTTTTTGTTTTTATTTTTCCTTCTTACTTTCAGTCCTATCTTCTTCACCAGTTTTCTAAAGCTTGGGTAAGCTTCCTTTGTCCATCAGCCTTGCTTCTAATCTCTTTCTCTTCTTTTATTTCTCTAAATTTTCCTCTTATTCCTTTTAAATTTTCTTCCCGAGGGTAAAATTGCTCTATTGAGGGGATATTTACTGTATATAATTTTCCGATTTGTTTTAGATTTTGTTACATAACTATAAATCTTGTACCTGTGGTTTAAGGTGGCAAATTAACAGTTATCACAGTTTGTCATGTTCTAGACTGTGGTTGATGCTATTGTTGTTACTGATTATACTAATTTAGCTAAAGTGGCATAGTTGTGATCCGTTCTTCCTTGTATGTCAATACCAAATTTGTCTGGAAGTCATAAACAGTGTCAAAGATCTGGGTGCTAACCTAAACAGGCAGCAACTTCTCATCCCTAATAAATTGAGGAGACAGGATCTTGAGACAGCCTCAAAAGTCAAAAGCTGGCCACACCTAGAAGACATTTTGGAGACCAATCATTTCCTAAGGCCATCTCAATACTAGTAATAAAGTTATCTACCATAAGTAATTTACAAGCATCAACACAGAATACAAATGAAAAAAATAGAAAAGTAAAAGACACAGAAGCAGGGTGTCACCCCTGACTGCCAGCTCACCCAAGGCAAATGCAGGCTGCATTGAGGTGGAAGAAATCAAAAGCCAGCTGAACTTTCTGAAATGGTAGCAGCAGAAGTAACAAAGCAGATAAATGAGTCTCTAGAAAAAAATTAGAAATAATTGTAAAAATAACTAAAGAAATGATAACCACAATGAAGGATGTGTTTAGTGAATCTACAGTAGATACAAATAAAAAATAGAAGAGCTTAGGAAAGTGAAGGAAATCATGAATGACCAACATAGGAAAGAACTGGATCCCACAATACACATTTGAACAATAATCCAGGCACTTAAAAATTCTACTGAAAGTATACACAGTAGAATCAACCAAAGTAAGGGCAGGATATCAGATGTAGAAGACAGGTTTGTGTTTAGCAATTGTTAAATGAAAGAACTCTTAAAAATAAAAAGGGTCAACCAACAGCAGCTAGATCATGCAAAGAAGACCAACATAAGATAGACTGAAATCAATGAAAAATCAAAAGCTAACATAAAAGACAACAACAACAACAAAACAAAACAAAACAAAAAACCTATTCACAGAAAGCTTCCTAGGCATGGAAAAGAATTTGACATACAGATAACTGAGGCATACAGAACTTCAATTAGCCATGATGAAAAAAACTGCACCAAATCATACAATAGTCAAGAATCTGGTAATTCAACACAACAGAATATTAAAAGCTGTTCAAGAAAATAAACAAATCACTTATAAAGGAAAACCCATCAGAATCTCAGCAGAATACTCAACACAAACCCTTAAGCCAAGAAGAACTTGGAATGAAGTATTTTGAGCCCTAAAAGAAAAAAACCTCCAACCCAAATTGATGTACTCCACAAAATTATCTGTCAAAATTGGTGGAGAAATAAGATACTTCCATGATAAAGAACACCTGAAAAATTCAGGACCACCAAACCAGCACTCCAAAAAGCTCTAAAGGATATTCTACAAAAAGACAGTTATAACAATTCCATGAATACCAATAGAGTTAATCAATTATGCAAGGCAAGCAATTAAACAGAGGGTAAAGAAGGGGAATCAGCAACGGAAATTAATATGACAGGAAATTAATAAGTCAATATGTATTAGTTATAACCATCAGTATAAATGGCCTAAATTCACCAATCAAAAGAAACATATTGGTAGAATGGATCAAGAATCAATATTCAACAATATGCTGCATGCCAGAAACAAGTTAACTCAAAAAGAAATTCATACACTGAAAGTCAAAGGGTGGAAAATATACTTCCATCTTACAGGAACATGGGAAAAAGCAAGGATAGCTATTCTATTTGCAAAAATAATAGATTTTAAGCCACGACTGATCAGAAGAGACAAAGAAGGTCACTATCTTCTTGTCAAGGGAAAAATCAAAAAGGAAGAGTAAAAATCAGAAATATATCTGTGCCAAGTACCAGCACACCCAACTATATAAACAAACATTAATCGATATGAAAAATCAAATAAGAACTAATCTAATACAACTGTAAAGGGGAACCTCAATAACACATTGTCACAAATAAACAGATCGACTAGACAAAAAAACAACAAAGATTAATCAGAGCTGAACCAAACCTTTGAAAAAAATAGACTTAGTAAATATCTGCAGAGTGTTCAACAACACAACAGAATATACATTCTTCTCACCTGCCCATGTGACTTTCTCCAAAACAGATAACATACTACCTTATAGAACATGCCTAAGTAAAAGCAAAGGAACTGAATTTATCCCATGCATATTGTCAGATAATAGAACAGTGAAATTTGAAATCAATGTCAAAAGAAATCACAAAAACTGCATAAACACAAGGAAATTAAATAATACAGCCATGAACAATCAATGGGTCATGGCTGAGATTAAAGAAGAAATCAGTTTCTACAATTAAATGATAATGCCAATACAACTTCCAGAACTTATGGGATGCAGAGAAAACAGTCCAATGAGGGAAATTTATGCTGGTGCATTTCCACATCACAAAAAACAGAGCAAGCTCAAATAAATAACCTAATTTTGACCCTCAAGGTTCTAGAAAAAGAGCAAGTTAAATGGAAAATGTGTACAGGGAGGAAATTATAAAGATCATAACAGAAATTAATACAAATGACAACAAGAAAACTTAACAAAAAATCAATGAGTGGAAGAGCTGTTTCTTTGAAAGGTTAAATAAAATCGACAAACCCTTAACCAACCTTATCAAAAAAAGGAAAGACTCAAATCTATGCAATTAGGAATGAAAGGGTGAAATCACAACTGAACCTGAAGAAATCCAGAAGATCATCGGTAACTATTTCAAAACCTTGTGCCCTGATAAGAGGGAAAATGCAGAAGAAATGTACAAATTCCTAGACACATATAAATTCCTAAAGCTGAATCAAGAAGATAAAATTTTCTAAAACCCAATGTCAGTCAATGAAATTGAAGACGTAATTAAAAACTTACCGGCAAAGAGAAGCACAGGTCCTGAGGGATTCACTGCTGAATTTAGAGAAGAAATTTAGAGAAGATCTACTGCCACTACTCCTCAAACTCTTTAATGAAATTGAAAGGGAAGCACTATTCCCAAACTCATTCTTGAAAGCAAGCATTGCCCTGATACCCAAACCAGAGAAGGATCCAGCCAACAAAGAAAAGAACTACAGGCCGATGTCCTTAATGAACATAGATGCAAAACTCCTCAGTAAGAGACTGGCAAACAGAATGCAGGAAATCATCAAGAAGATTATACACCATGACCAAGTAGGATTCAACCTGGGGATGCAGGGTTGGTTCTACATATGCAAATCAATAAAATGTAATATACCACATTAATAGAACCAAGGAAAAAACAATCATTTCAAGAGATGCAGAAAAAGCATTGGACAAAGTCCAACATTTATTCATTGTAAAAACTCTACAGAAAATTGGAATAGAATGTCTTTATCTCAATCTAAGGAAAGGCATCTATGACAAACCAACAGTTCACATCATACTAAATGGTCAAAATCTGACAGCTTTCACTCTAAAATCAGGGAAAAGACAAGGATGCCCACTATCACCACTCCTACTCAATATAGTTCTGGAAACATTAAGCAGAGCAATTAGACAAGAGAAAGAAATAAAAGGAAGAAGGATGGGAAAGGAAGATCTGAAATTATCATTATTTGTGGATGACATAATACTCTACAGAGACGACCCCAGAAACTCCACCAAAACACTCCTAGATTTAATAACCATATTCAGTAGTGTTGCAGGATACAAAGAAAACACTCAGGAATCAATAGCATTTCTGTACAGAAATAACAAACACACTGAGAGAGAAGTTAAGGAAATAGCACCTTTCACAGTAGCATAAAAAAAAAGAAATACTTAGGAATCAGTCTAATGAAGAAAATAAAAACCTTTACATTGAAAACTACAGTACTCTGAAAAAGGATATTGAAGAGGATATCAGAAAATGGAAAGATATCCTTTGTTCTTGGAGAGTGTCTTAGTTACTTTTCTCTTGTTGCTGAGACAAAATACCCAACATCCAAAGTTAAGGGAGGAAAGGTTTATTTAGCTCACAATTTGTAGAGGTTTCAGTCCACAATCAGCTGGATCCAAGGCACGGTGGCATGGCAGACAGGCAGAAGGCAGCATGGTAAGCAAGGGACCTAAACAGCTTCTTTCTTCTCCTTATATCTTATCCAGGCGGCCAGGATTAGGACAGTGCCAAACCAATGAGTGGACTGATTTAATAACCACATGCCCTTAATTCCGGTATCACACACTCTAGATTCAGCCACCTTCTATGACAGCATGAGGCTTTGAGGGGACATCTAGAAACAAACTGTAAGAGATAGGCAAAGCCAATATAGTGAAAATGGCCATATTTGCAAAATTGTTATACAGATTTACTGAATCCCTATCAAAATACCAATAGCATATCTCACAGAATTAGAGGAAAAAAATCCTAAAATTAATTTAGAACTGGAAGAGACCTAGAAAAGCAAAAACAATTGTGGGCAACAAAAGCAAGACAGAGAGCATCACAGTCTTCAACTTGAAATTATACTACAAAACTACTGTGATAAAAACAGGATGGTACTGGAGGGGGCGCACAGACCCAAAGATCAATGGAACAGAATAGAAGATGCAGAAACAACTCCAAACGCACTCAGCCACATTATCTATGACAAAGAGGTCAAACACCTTCACTGGAAGAAATGTAGCCTCTTTAACAAATGGTGCTGGGAAAACTGGCTTTCCACATACTGAAGATTAAACCTAGAACCATATATCTCACCATGCACTAAACTAAAATCTAGATGGAACAAAGAGCTAAGTATTAAAACAGAAACACTTAATCTTCTAGAGGGTAGAATAGGTAAAACTCTTACAGACACAGGTGTAGGAAAAGAGTTTATGAGCAAAACCCTGATCACACAGGAAATATTACCAAGAATCAACAACTGAGATCTCATCATATTAAAAAGCTTTTGCACAGCAAAAGAAACCACCAACACAGTGAAAAGGGAGCCCACAGAGTGGGGAAAAAAGTTACCAACTGTTCCTCAGAAAAAGGACTAATATTTAGAATATATAAAGAACTCAAAAAAATCTAAC